>VZTN01019208.1:0-15258 GCA_013400515.1 Erpornis zantholeuca | reverse complement strand
AAACCAACACACAGCACATCAATTTTTTCTAGTACACTGGAAACATATTTTTCATAGAAATAAACACATTTTGCAATGTTTTCTTTTTCTCTTTTATTTTGATAAAATAAAAGGTACATAGCAGGGTGTCTTGTAACAAACTGTCTCTTGAAATTGCAACAGGACACTCTATATGCCTAGTGGCCATTTAATTTAATGGGATTTTTATTAGGGTACACGTACTGGGTTATTTAAACCACAGGGGTCTTTGCAAGTAAAAGCCCTATTTGAACATTGAAAAAAAAAAACAATCACACTTATTTTATTTTTAAAATGAAATATATTGCATTTTGATTCAACATTTTAAATTGTGTTTTTTCTAACCACTTGATGAAATTTCACTTCTGTTGCTGTATAAAATATAATTCAATTCTTTAATTGTCACTGCATAACAGTACAATTGCTTTGAGAATACCAAAAGACTTTACAACTAAAGGGCATTATCTTTGCACCTGAAGCCTGTAAGTGCAATTTACATCCCAAAAATTCTCTTTGTTATCCTACTCGAGGGAACATTTCTATTTACTTCACAGTTTCACATTCTAATATTTACACACATGGAGGCAGAAAAATGGCTGTACATGGATGACCACAAATATCTGAAATATCTGTCATGACAGTCTTTAGACTACTGAATCTTCTTTATTTCATTGCTGTTCCAGTTAATTAGTTATAATTATATTTTAGAAATGCTCTATATTATTAACAAGATTAATTCATATTGTGATAATAAGTTTTGCATTTAAGTCCATTAGTAATATAACCTCTTTCTTAAACTACCTCATTAATGTTTTCTAAAGTGAAATATCAAAAACTACAACACAAAATTTTGGGGTTCACAGTATGGAGATTACACAGTGAAAAAACCTCTCACATGAAAGCTAATGTATTGATAAATGCTTCTTATAGCTAGGGACCATTTGAACTTCAAAAAATCTTCTTGTACTTATTTGAAGTTTTTATGCATTATTGTAAAGCACTGTTTAAACAAACTGCTATTTGTAGCAAACAACCAATACCAAGTGAAAAAACAGTAGTACCAACATGTATAGGATGGTTAAAAATATTCCAGCCAAGAACATGGAACAAATGGATATGGACAGGATGGTAGCAGTACAATTATTTCCTTAGCTCAAGGGAAAATTGGCTAAGAAGCTACATAGCAACAATGTACATTAAAAAATATTATTAGGGCTACATAGTCAAGCACTCAAGATTGTTAGAATTTCATGCTGCCACAAATGAAGTGTTCCTGTGTTTTGGAAAATCAGTACCAAAACCCAGCCTGCATTAGCAAATATGAAAAGCTTCTGATGCTAATCACTACTCGACCTAGGCCAGTTGTGTTACTTCCACAAACAAAAGGAATGAGCAACAATTCCCTTTGTAATGGACTATGAATACATCAAATGCTAGTAGTGACCAAATACGAAATAAAATTATTGAATCACAGAATTCAGTGCAAAAAAGAAAGGATGACCATTCTTTTCTGTACTATCTGCATCTATGGATCTGTATATGGTGTTTCTACCATGCAGATAGGTAATTTTCTATGATTCTGTGATTCGGTATGATTAGTACAGAGATTTGCTTTTCTTAATGAACATGTAAATTCAAACACTTGCAAAGGTATTGACGCATGAGCTGCAGTAGTTGCTTTGTCATCTCCCTGTTCCAAACATAGAAGTAATTTAGCAAAACAAGGACCAGTTGGATCTTTCAGAGGCAGGTTACCACTCTTCTCTGCAAACAATGAATAATCAGCTACAAATATTCAAAAATGAATGATTTACTAATAATAGATGAATTTCAACTTGTTGGCTGACATTGCAAGAACTCACAAATAGCAAATAATTATTGTATTAAAATTGAACTAGAAATCTTTATTGGGGAAAAGATTTATGATGAGTAGAAGGGCTAAATTGACAAAGAGTAGTGGGCATGCCTCTGAGCTCACTTTTATATGATTAATTCTACTAATTTTGATTAAGTCAGTAGGTTTGTTTGTTGGTTGCTTCTAATTCACAACAGTCTAACTGAATAAAGACGAACAGTAATTTCTATAGGCAAAATAGTAAATTTTTATTAAAATATCAAGAAGAATCTGTGTGTAAAGGCCACATGTCACAAAAAATACCAAAGTAATGAGCACAACTAAGAGTAAAACATTACATTATTAGGTAATGAGATTACCTTAAAATGAAAATATGCTATTCCAAGTCAAATTACATAATTCAAACAGTCTTGGTTCAAGTTCTGTGACTTAGTCTATGGAAGTGAGCAACTGGTGCACAGCCTTATTTGATTTTAGAAGGCATGACACTGGAGACTAAATAAAATGTTGCTGCTAAACCAGAAAAGGGATGATGTCCTGCTTCAGGGTCTGTTTTACTTTCTTATATTTCTTAAAAATACAGAAGACAGGATATTCTGTACAATTTATTCTGTATTGTAACAACAAAGCAAGCATCATTCTGGGATCATCATAGACTTGTTCAATGTGTGGAACTTGTAATATGATTCTTATAGCATGGTTTCCTTTTGAAGATATGGGTACAAGAATTATGTGACTCTTTTCTGTTTTGAGAAAAAGCCAGTTCCTTGGCTGATTCCAGAGTGTGAAAACTAACAAGGTCACTCAGAGCCACACTGCCCTTTTGTACTGATCTATACTTCATTCACTGAAAATGTAATCCAGTATTTTGACACAGTGTTCAAATTTAAATCTTTCAAACCAGTGTAAATAACAGTAAGTTATGAAGAGGAAATTAAAAACTACAGAGCACACTGAAAAAGGAATTTACAAGAGTGATTGAACATCTAACCACTAGACACTGGGAGAAGAGAGGATATGTAATTGTCAGTAAATCTCAGAGGTTTACAACTTGTGTTTAAGTTTATAGTTGGGCATTGTAAAGAACTTAAGAAGGAAAATAATAATAATTATGTATCTTAATGCAAACTATAGGTATCAAACCACTTGATATTACAGGCAGAGACAGCAGACACTACAGATTATATGATCTTCTTTTCTACAAGTTACCACTTCGAAGGTTTCAAAAGCCAGTTCTCTGATGCTGCCAATCTTACATAATCAAAAATCATAGCTTTTCCCTCAAAACCATGAGTTTGATTTTAAAATTGGGAGATTTTATTTTGACATATGTTCTCTTCCCTGGTGAGATTTTAACACTTGTACACACGAAGAAATCCTGTCCTCTCTTGGAAGAAACAGTAAATTACCTCAGTGAAAGTTTTTCTACACAGAACAGCAGCTGAGAAAAAACTTGGTATGAGTGAAAATGGAATTGTCAAAGCAGAAAATCTGCTTTTAGCCAGCAATATTCTAGTTTTATACAAGGACTACATGTTAAAACTGTAAAATGCTCAGTTGCTTCATTTTTATCATCTGACTAAAAAAAAAAAAATAGACAATATTTAGTTTTTCATCATTCCTCCTCAAAAGACTTATGTCAGACAGAACAACATCAGTTCCAAGAAATCTAGAAATTTGTTTCCATTGTAAAACTATAGTAAAGGAATGATGATAAAGAAACAATCATACTGTAAGAAATCCAGAATGCTAGCAGGTAAAAGATATCTAAAACATCATGTGATCACTTCTTCAGGACAGAAAATCCTGACCGGGACTATTGCACTTAGCTATATTTCATTCAGTGTAAAAAAATCAGTGAGGTTTAAAAGCTTCATACAGAGCCTCTCTCTAACTGAATTTAGGTGAAGCAAAACTAATGTACTGTTTGGCATATCTGAATAACCCTTCCTAAAAGAAGCATTTTACTTCTTCCTATGGTTTATGAGCAAGGATTCTGCTCACAGACTGTAACCTGTGCTAAACAAGTGTGTTAATGGGTATACATGTGAGTTAAAGGCACTCTTCTACTAAAAACCACTCATTCACCTCTGGCACACACCCATGGCCAGCCCTTAAGATACAGAGCTGTTACTTGAAGTGATGCTGTGCAGAAGGCCACATAGACTAAGCCCTGTAGGGATCACTGATCACATTGGATCCTGATCTCTTCATGAGCAATCTTGTTGTTTTTGAGCTCCAGAGTACAAATATGAAGCATGTAAAGTGGGAGGAACCGTGTGCACAGCCTCCTGTATTCTATGGAATATGCAAACCAAAAGGCTTTTTTAAAAGGTATGCAATACCGAGAAAATACTCCCTTTCTCAGAATATAATTAAATTCATGCTCATACTATGCAGCGTAATTTCTATGTAAAGGCTACATGCTAAATTTTAGGGCAAAATAAGAATGTAGCAATTACATCCAATTAACAGAATTAATTTTCTATATTTTGCCAGTAACACATTTAGCACATCAGGACACCAAATACATCCTTAGGTAGGTAAGTAGACAGATGGATAGATAGATAGATAGATAGATAGATAGATAGATAGACAGACAGACAGACAGGAAGACACAACTTTCACTAGACCAGGTTTCTCAAAGAGCCATCCAACCTGGCCTTGAACACTTCCAGGGAAGGGGCATCCACAACCTCTCTGGGCAACATGCTCCACTGTATCACCACACTCATAATAAAGCATTTCTTCTTAATATCTAACCTAGAAATACCCTCATTGTATTTGAAGCCTTAATTGCTTGTCCTTACATTATGTGCACTTGTAAAAAATCTCTTACTGGCTTTCTTGTAAGCCTACTTTAGGTACTGGAAAGCTGCTCTGAGGTCTCCTCAGAACCTTCTCTCTAGGCTGAACAAGGCAAACTCTGTCATCCTGCCTTTATACAAGATGTGTTCCAGCCCTCTGACCATCTTCATGGCCCTCCTCTGGATTTACTTCACCAGGTCCACATATTTTTTAATGTTTGGGACCCAGAGCTGGATGCAGTACTCCAGGTGGGGTCTCAGGGGAGTGGCATAGAGGGTGAGAATCTTCTCTCTTGATGTCCTGCCCACACACCTTTTGGTGCAGCCCAGGACACATTTGGCTTTCGGGGCTGCAGGTGCACATTGGTGGGTCACACTGAGCTTCTTGTTAACCAACATTCACAAGTCCTTCTCCTCGAGGCTGCTCTCAATCCATTCTCTGCCCAGCCTTGATTTGTGCTTGGGATTTACTTGAACCAGGTGCAGGACCTTGCATTTTGTTTTGCT
Source organism: Erpornis zantholeuca (assembly GCA_013400515.1). NCBI lineage: Eukaryota > Metazoa > Chordata > Aves > Passeriformes > Timaliidae > Erpornis > Erpornis zantholeuca. The sequence continues at coordinate 10,071 of VZTN01019208.1, read as the reverse complement.
GAATTCTCTGAGGTTTGAACAGACCCAGGTCTCAAGCCTATGAAGGTCCCTCTGGATGGTATCTCTGGCCTCCAGTATGTCAATGGCACCGCGCAGCTTCGTGTTTTCAGCAAAGCTGCTGGGGGTGCACTCAATCCTGCTGTCTATATGAGCCATGAAGATGTTAGATAGTAACATCCTCAATACCAACTTCTTCACTGGAATCTGCTCAGACATCAAGCCACTGAGCAGAACTCTCTGAGTCCAGCCATCCAGTTCCTTTTCCACCCAGTGGTTCACATCAAATCCACATCTCTCCACTTTAGAGACAAGGATGTCATGCAGGACTGTCAAAGTCAGTTGCTCTTATCCATATATTTTGCTGTAAAATTTTTACCATCAAACTAATTAGTGCTTTTTTCAATCTTCACTGTTAGCAAATACAGATCACTACCAGACACTTGGGTTATACTGTTTTTAGTTTTCCTTGTTCCGTTGCTTGAGCCTCTACAAATGGTCGCCTGTCTGTGCAAAGTTATTAGTTGCCATGACAGTATTTGTGATATCAATAAAGCAGCAGTTAGTTTGAAATCTAAAAGCTCCCAAAAGGTGCTTGGTGTCCACTATAAAACATGCAAATACAGAGTCTGTCTTTCATGGTTCAGATCTCCAGAAAAAAAATCAGATACAGGGCATCAAATTATTCTTCACAAGCCCAGATACTGTCTTTAATTCTGTAATAAAAAGCCTTTCAGTTATTGTTTGATTCTGTGATACTTCATTTAAACAGTTGTGAGAAACCTGATTTTTGATGGGGAAGGAACACAGGGAAAGACAGAAAGACTGAACTCTTGGACTCTTGGGCCTTACCACATAAGGAACTGAAGGGCTCTGTTTTTAAGGCCAGTTCTGCTTTAAGGAGCTAAGCATAGACAATATAATACTCCAGGTGTCTCCTCTAACTTAAAATATTCTGTGATTCAATGACTCAGTGGATAGATTCCTTCAAAAATTACTTGGGGTCTTCTTTTTACTTAGATTTAGAGGGTGTTTTCAGAGGGTGGAGGGGAGTTGGCATGCTCAGTGTGACCAAGTTCAGAGGACAATCTCTGGTTTTATGCACACACCAGTTTATAACAATAAGGAAAGGAAAATTATAGCTCAAAGGAACATGTTGAAAAGTAGGATCTCTCATTTTCAGTATCATTGAAAAACAACCAGAAGAGACTAAGGCAAAACTATCTAGTGGAGAGGCTTCCCATGGATAGGACCACAGGGAGAGAAAAGCTCTATTCTTAAGAATGCAAAGGGCAATGACAGGAAAAATTGTCACCTGATGACACAGTTCATGAAATGATTTCACATTAAGCTAATATAATGCCCATTTATGAATCTGAAACACTCAAAATTGTTGAGTTCTTATCTCTATCAGCTGGAATTATTGCACAAAGAGCAATAATAATAATAATAATAATAATAATAATAAGCAATAATAATAATCTGTAGGCAGAACCGAAAAAAACAACATAAGCTCAAGCAGATACTTCCATTTTCCTAAATCAATTATAAATATTATGCCATGGAAGGAGGGTTGCTATGTAACTACTAAAATAAGTGATAAGATAAATAAATGTACATGAACTATGAGGCTGTTATTAATGAAATAATTAAGTTGTGAATATGTTGCAGAGTTTTCTCTTTGTGCTTTGTTGTGTTTTGTTTCATTTTAATATGGGGGAAAAAAGTATAAATGACTGAACTAGCAATATCTATTTCTATAAAAAGTATACATAATTAGAACACAACTTATTTTGATAACAAAATGCATTTGCAGGTCTCTTTTTAAATATGTGTTTTGTGCTCCTTTGTATAAGCTGTGGGAGACATAGAATTTGATATAATTAAAACTATAAATAGTAAGACTTGCTTCTTAAAAGTACTAAAGATTTGAATTTGAGAGCTATTTTCTTCAAGTTTCACTCATTTGTTGACTAGGCAGAAGAACCTTTAACATTTACCTTGCTTTTGGATCTAGTATAATTTATTGCAAAAATGCCCATGGAAAGAAAGACCCAAGGACTGCTATGACTAATCCCCAAAAGATATTTTAGTGAGCATCAGTTGTCCCTGATTTTTGGCCTTTTTGCCTGTTGACATTTACTTTTTAGAGCCATTAGGAAACTGAAAAACATAGCTTCTGATACAGTGGAAGTCCCCTGTGGCAGGAGACAAGGACAAATCTGAAAATTCTTTGCTGTAAAGAATCTTGGAATCCACAGACTATTAAAATATAGGTGATGACAAGTAGGACCTTTTTGGATCATCAGCTTTCCACTTATACCAGAAGAACAGCACATTAACACCCTAGAGATATGTTTACTTCTACAAATTGGACAAGATGGAGAAAACGGAATTATCTAATAATGCAAATTAATGTAAAACAAAATGTAAATCAAAAGTAGCTGTTATTTATTTAACACTTACTAAAATTAATTGGAATTAAATGAATAAAAACTGCTGTGACCTGAATTAAACTACATAGAACCAAAATCCCTATGTCTCCAGATCACCAGCTGATAAGAATTGCACTTCTGAGAACCCCAAGACTTCAGCAAAGGCCCTCTCCTGGATTTAGTCTCTAAGTAAAACAGGAAAGTTATTGTGATTCTGAATCTCAAGCTCAATCCAAGCTCTGCTTCTCTTTCAGCTTCACAGAAGGTGTCTGAAGAATAAACAAAATCTTTCAGAATGAAGAACGGTTTGTAATGAAGAAAGTATGCTGGGACTGGTTCCCAGACCTGCCACAGCCTCTGTTCTGACCTTATCTCTTTATTATTCAGTTCCGTATCTGTAAAATAAGACAGTAATACTTCTGTTCTCCCATTCTTTGTCTGACTTGGTTCCCTGAAATGTCGAATCTTTGGGATCGCAACTCATTTCATTTGAGTATATTTTCTGGTCCTTCCATATCTACATTTTAATCCCAGCTAAGGTGACAGAGGTTTTTTAATACAAGCAATTAAAAAAATATCAGAGTGCTTTTTTGGGACTAGAATCATATCTGAAACCTAACAATGTGATACTGAAAAGCTTTCATGATAAAACCACTATATATATTGTCCACATTGGAACAAAAAAGTGTTGGGGGAAGGGGTAGGTGGTGGATAGAATTGTGGCCAAATATTTTGCTGAAACTCTAGGCCAATAATTACTTGAAATAATTTACATGAAAGTACCACATTTTACTGAGTATATGGACATGTGAAATCCTGTATCCTTTTAGATAGGGAAGCATCCAGTATCCTGGATGCATTTCCTACCTAGCAAATTAGACAGATTACCCCACTTGCACTGACAAACTGTCTTAAACTAACTCAAATTAATTGCAACACTAACATGTATGCAAATTAATTGATACACAAAAAAAATAGTTGTTAAATATATAAAATTTAGCCAAGTACTTTGATCAAGACTATCTGAAAAGAAGATGAAGTGGAACTACACTGAGGATCTGCAGCATGAAGACTGACTGAGATTCCTGGATCATTTCCCAAAATGATACCAAAATGATTCTCAAAACCATACCTGTCATGGGGGACATTAAGTACCAATACAGCTGTTGGATAAAAACAAATCTAATCAAGCATGCATCATCACAGAGGGCAATTTTATGATCCAGAAAGGAGAGGACTTGACTAGCCTGCTCAAGAAGGGACTAGTAGAAATTGTGAGGAATAGTGGCATTCCATACTTTTTGACCACAAACTACTTCAATTTAACAGACTAAGCAGCATTCTCCCTGAAAAAGCTAATAAAAAAGTACTGTATTTTCTAAGCACAGAGTGACATAATTTACATAGCTTGTAGTAATAACTCTTTCCACTTCAAAGGCCATAGCAGTAGTAGATAGATTAGGACATTATTTCAGGAATTAAGTCCTGAAAATATTTGCTGAAATAAATGTATTTGGAAGTAAGTTTTGTAAGATGTAAGTCAGTGAACAAAATATTATAATGTAAGGGTCAAGAGAGTAAGGAAGATATCTGCAGATCTGATAACTGGACAGAGAAAAATAAGTGAAATTTAATTCATCAACAAATAAGGAGTGGGATTAAATAAATTATACAAACATGTCCTTCTAAGGCTCAATTTACAAGAAAGAAGTGTTAGTGTTATATAAAATGAAAAAAAGAGTTTTGGACAATTAGTAGGCAATAATGACTTTGAACACAGATTCTAGGGTATTCAGGAACTTTGCTAACAAACCTACTGAACCACTAACAATTGTTCAAGCAATAAAGAATTAGAAAGTACTAGAAAAAGCAAACCTAACAGTGATCATAAAAGAAGGAATAAAGAGAAGATCAATCTTTAGGAGCCATATATTTAACTCTATTGTTTAGGGAAACATATATCATGTAAGAAATGTACGAAAATCATAGGAAGAAGCCTAGAATTTTATAGTGTGGTTTGAAGAGAGACACAGATAATTGCATACCCTCTTCAGCCTCCTCACTTAGCCAGCAGATCTGGTAACAAATTACAACAGACAGTCACAGTTTATCTCTTGAGATAAGCATTCAATATCCCTCCCCTTTTCCTGCAGATCTGCACATTGCCCTCTGTTCATTCACCTAACAAAGGAGGGATGTAGGGATCTTTCTTCCCAAAACTTTCCACCTAACAGTGTGCAGTCACAATGGAGCACCAGCAAATATCCCACCTTTCCTGGGGCTGAGTAGAGTAATAAGGTAAATATCATCTTACAAGATTTTCATATTCTTTTTTCCTCTGTGGAACTAAAACCTCTATGACAATTTACTCTAAAATGAACATTTAGAAGATTGCAGTCACGGCACTTGACTTGAAAGAAATTCAACACCTTGCATACATACACAGGTTGGTTTTAGGTAGCATCAACTAAAAATCAATATGAAAAAACATTCTATGAGTGAACAATCTAGAAACAAACACTCATGATAGGACTTCAAGTGATAATGAACAGTAAATTAGATATATGTTTATAAAGCAAATTTTCAGCAAGGAAAAGTCAATATGATTTGGGAACTGGAGGAATGGATGGGTTAAAACCTGGCTGGATGGCTGGGCCAAGAAAGTGGTAGTGAATGATACTACATCCAGTTGGTGTCCAATCACTGCTGGTATTCCCCAGGGCTCAGTATTGGACGCAGTCCTGTTTAATACATTTATCCATGATGTGGATGAGGGGATGAAGAGCATCCTTAGTAAGCTGGGCAGGAATATTAATCTGCTGGAGGGTAGGAAGGCTATGCAGAGGGACAGACTGGATCAATGGGCTGAGGCCAATGGTATTCATACATGCAACATGGCCAAGTGCTGGATCCTGCACTTGGGTCACAAGAGCCCCATGCAGCACTAGACGCTGGAGAGCAGCACCTGGGGGTTCACAGCCGAATGACCACAGGCCAGCACATGCCCAAGTGGCCAAGGCAGCCAATGGCATCCTGGCTTGTATCAATGGCATGGCCTGCAGGAGCAGGGAAGTGGTTGTCACTCAGAACTGGTGAGGCCACACCTCGAATCCTGTGTCCAGTTCTGAGCCCCTCACTACAAGAAAGACATTGAGGTGTTGGAGGGAGCCCAGAGAAGGACAATGGAGCTCATGAAGGGTCTAGTGAGTAAGTCCTATGAGGTATGGACTGCAGGTCTTCAGCCTGGAGATGTTCAGCCTGGAGGAAAGGAGACTTGAGGGAGACCTTATTGCTCTCTACAACTACCTGAAAGAAGATTGTAGCCATGTCAGGGTCAGTCTCTTCTCCCAGGAAACCAGGAACAGGAAAATAGGAAATGGCCTCAGGCTGGGCCAGGGGAGGTTTGCTTTGAGCAACGGGAAGACTTTTTCATGGAAAAGGTTCTCAAACATTGAAATGGACTGAGCAAGGTAGTGGTGAAGTCACCATCCCTGTTCAAGACACTGGTCATGACACTTAGTGTTGTGGTTTAGTTAACAAAGTGGTGGTATCAAAGCTACAACTTGATGAACTTGAAGGTCTTTTCCAATATTAATGATTTTATGGCTCTCCAGTTCTATGATTCGATGTCTTGACAGAGACAAAAAAAGTCATTCTTTGAGGTCTGAATACCAAATTGCACCTAAAATACAGTAGGCAGACTTCTTAGAAGTGTACAGATAAATTGAAAGGAATTCAGAAAGGAGCATTGAAAGTCATGCTGCTGCTGCAGCAATTCTCATCTTATTAAAGAGCCAAGATGCTTGTATATTAAAGCAATAGCTTTTAAATAATGAAAGAGTATAACCATCAGAAAAGACAAGGGACTACCAGAATGAATGCCTTTTTATAGATGGGTCAGCAAGATGAACATCAAAATTTGACTTCTGAATAGGATATGTATTTGTTTACATCCAGAAAAGATACAGAAGTCCACACAATAAACTACTTGAACTATATCAGGGAAAAAAAAAAAAAAAAAAAGGAAATGTGCTGTGAAGCCCTTTATGATTTGGCAAAAGGAAAATAACACACATTTTATGTGTCAGTATTCCTTTTTCTTCTTTATCAGAAGTGTAGTATTAAGAGCAATACAATAAAAGTATGCAACATAGTAATAAAGAAGAATAATGAGGAAGTTTCCCACGTTTATACAATACTTCTTTTCATTAAGTCACTACAAAAATCTAAACTCCTTTTTGCTTTAAACAAAGCTTATAAGGAGCAAAATTCTGTTCTGTTTTCTCTGACGAATAGAAGTATTTAAATCTTACACAATCGTTTTGGAATCTATAGTGAAGGCAGCACTTTATAAAATGATAGCAAGGACTAGTAACAGCTGGAGCCACTGTGTACTTTGGTAAATATATTGAGAAGAAAGTAGAAAAAAGCTGAATAAATAATAAGAAGAGTGGATAGCAAATTTACCCAAGATTTCCTGGAATTAGAAAATGGGGGGAAAGTGGGAGCAAATACCTTAGCTTTCAAATGATCTTTGAAAAAGTTATCACAGAAAAGTTCACAAAATTAAAAAAAAAAGAAAAAAGAATATCAGGAAGATAGTCAGATAAATATCAACAAAAAAAGGTGGAAGGAGGATTAGAAACAGGACAAGTAGAATATAATTTAAAAACTGCATTAAGCAGAGATAGCAAAAGATAATGTCAGGAGAGAGTCAATGAGTGATGAAAAGGCAGAGATAATTGGCCAGACAGAATGCAGCTGCAATGTTGCTGCATCATCTGAGCCTGCACCATATGAAGGAAAAGAGTTTTAAAAAGATGGTATACAAAACTGCCAATTTGAAGCTTGAGTAAAATTATTGAGAACCAATTGATGTCTTCTTCATCTCTACTCTTAACTCTGAGAAAACCTAAAATTTATTTATCACATAATCAGCATGATAGGTAGATATTTTGCTGAAAGGAAAAAAAGAAAGGAATTTGAGAGAGAAAATGGAAGGCAACCATAATAAAAGTTCCCAGAAGGTAGAATGTAAGGAAACCCTCATTAATTTTATTTTTCCTTAAATACAAGATTTTTTCCAGTACTTAATGCCACTACATGTTAGAATTGGAGAACTCTGTTGAAATAATGCTTTTTCTCCTTTTCATAAACCTAGTGGATTTCAATTTGGTTGGTTTCAAAGCAACCTGGACATGTGCCACAGAAAAATTAGTGCTAATAATTCCGGGCTTGAATGCACCATCTCTGAATTTTTATCACATTTTAAGAAAAGATCAACATGCATTAATCAGGCAACATAGCAGTATTTCATTACTCCAATGGTTTTATTTGTCGAAGACCCAGGAAATTTAAATAACAATTGGAAGATTCAGAAATACCTCACACATTAGCAATCCCTGCTTGTCGATTACTGAAGATAAACCAAAATGCTTGGCTCTCTTTTAATTTTTATTACACTTGTTTACAAAGTGATCTGACTTCAGGTTTCTTAACATGTGGCTTGATTTCATGGAGACACATAATTATCTGAAACACTTACATTTCTGCAATCAATGTTCTATTTTGCCTAAGTGACCATTAACTTTATCAGCATTACTGCAAGCTGCAGAAACTTGTGGCAGATATTTTAGCTGCAGGATCAGCAGAATTTGGAAATACAGAGTAGGGCTCACTTCCCTTTCATCATGAATGGGTAATTCAATATTATCTTCGGACAAAAGAGACAAAGACAATACTGGATGTTCACAGGTAGAGAACAACCTCTTTATGAATAAGGAATGTATGTGTCACAGGAGGTAGCAGTCAAGAAATAATTTTCCCATTCTCTTCCCTTCTCACATCTTTCTTGCAGCAACTATTGACCAAGATCCCCATTCTGAGTACCATCAGTATCTGTAAAGTCAGGCTAGATTTGCCCAGTTTTACATTGAGCTAGCACTCTCCTTGCTAAAGCTGTAGGTTTCAAGCAGCACTTTTCCTATTAGATCATTGATCATTTTTCAGTACAGGTGGATAAGAAATATTTTTCCACTGCCTAAAATTTCATTTTCCTTTATTTCTAATCAAGATGAAAAAGTAAATTATCCAAATTCTATCAATTGTTCAAGCAGAATGTATTTTTACTATATAGGCTGTTGAGTTTCATTTTGATCCATTATGATCCATTATATTATTTAAATAACCTCCAGTTTTCAAAAAAAAAGATATTTTTGAACTAAAAATTTACTTTATTATATACTTATTGCAAATTCTTTGTAATGTTCCATATGTCTCACAAACTGTTTTATTTGGTAGACAACATTCCCCCTACAATGATGAGCAAGAATATTTTGGCTCCCTATTTTTCAGACCACTGCCCATTTACCTGCATCTGCACTGGGGCAAATACTCTCTTGGTGTCAGTCTGAAAAGTCATTTCTGAAAGATTTGTTTCGTGTGGTTCATTACCATGAAATTTAGTGTGGTTAGTATTGCAAAGATTAAGTGCAAATGAGAACATCTGTAATTCTAATGTTCACAGTTTAGCTCTGTTTTTTGCTGTTAACCAGACTTATTAGCATTTTTAACTTAAAATATTATTTGTTTAATAGAAAGCATTGCAACCAATGATCACTGTTGGGTATAATAAAAAATTCCCAATTTGATAGAATTAGCTGAGTAACTGTGTTCAATTTCCTTGTAGTATTGCTTTGGGTAACAAATTGCCAGTGAATGGAATAATACCCTGCTCCAACAGTACATATCCAATGTTATAGTATCTGTGAAAGGCGGCGAGCTTCGGTTTTCATGAAGGTTAATAAGTTAGTTGAAGTTTATTAATTGGGAAGCAGTTATTGTTTGTTGAAAAAGGAGTTTGTTTATTATTGATCTTATTCCGATCACGTTCCTGTTCTGTTCTGAGATTTATGTCCAGGTTCAATAAACGCTAATGTAGGTGTCTACCAATGCCAGTGCAAATGTGCGAGTGTAATAAGGCTCTGTAATCACAAAGTGGCACTTGGCGGGGGTTGAGGGGTGGAAAGTAGAAGACTCCTAGACTGAATAAGTCACCACCAATGACAGAAAAGTCGCCGCCGGCAGAACACTGGATACAGACAGACTTATCACATGACACCATCCAGGAATGATAGGCCAGGAATGACGGACCACTCTAAGAAAGACTTTATGGACCGGTAGGAAGTGAACACTTCCCATCCTACTCTAGTCTATAAAAGGGGCTCCCAAAGGCGGAGCCGGGTCCTCCGGCATTTGTCCGTGTCGCCGCAGTCCGGAGCAGCCAGCATGCACATGTGCTCTCTTCCGCCTCACCGCCTGGGGGCACAGGGTTTATCCCGGCTCCTACCTCCAGCCATCGGCTAATGAAGTTTCTGGATTTTTAAATGGTACCAGCCGTCTTTTTATTTTTAACAGTATCTGAGAATATGTCACCATATCATAGGGTCTTCCGAAACAAATAACTTGAGGAAAAATTTAAGTGCTTGGCTACGTAATCACTGGCATTGTTTCAGAGCTGTTGTGTGTAAATACTGGAATTGAAGTTCTAGAATTCATTTTGGGCCAATGGGAAAAAAAGACGACTGAGACAATAAAAATGTTTGGGTTTAAAATCTCCATTCTTAAAAGTCAGCAAGAT
>VZTN01019207.1:942-20462 GCA_013400515.1 Erpornis zantholeuca | reverse complement strand
CCTCCTCTGATCACTCTAAAACTTAAATTGGCTCTTTCTGCATGCATTCGAGAGATATTGACTGTCACAGAAAATTAGATCACATTACCAAAAGACAAATGTCTGTTACAAATGGGAAGAAATTCTCTCTGGAGACACTATGGAGGGAACTCAGAAGATTAGCCTGGATTAGGTAGAGAACACATGGCTAAAAAAGGTGATACGGCATGGCTTGATTTCCCTTTGACTATACAGACTAGTGAATAGTTGAAGATGGCATGATTATTCCAAGATGTTTTCTTTGCATGGGGCTCACTCATCCTTGATCACAACTGATGGCTCAGAATGCTAACATAGTGCATAATTGCACAGAATAGAAAGTGCCATATGCATTGACTGATGAACTAATGGTCTGGATCCTACAGTTTTAGTAAAAGATCAGCTTGCTAACAACAAGACACATACACTTCAGCTGACAATACATCTTGATAAGCTAAAAAAAATTTCAGAATTAGCTTGTCAATAGCAGAAATGAGTCAATAGCAGAACAACTGCTATCCACATCTAATCATAGTAATGGCACAATAGACAATATTCATTATCCACCTGTCAAATCTTGGTGTGAAAAAAGGCAGTAATAGATCAAGGATAGTATAACAATAACAGTAACAATAATAGTAAAAACAAGAGCAGCAGCAAAACCAAAAAACATCATGTCCTAAAATTAGTGTCATAAATCAATGAGTGTTTTCTTGTGTCAATTCACATTAAGATACTCTGTACAAGACATAATATACCAGAGTATCCTAACACAACATGACGTTCTAGTTTTACTTCATGAATTATAATTTAAGACTTAATTTTTTTTTCACCCACTGGATAGGTACCTGCTATAACATAATACATTCCGGGATTTTCTCCATGTTTTGTTGTGAGATACTTATGTGCTAGGAGAAAAAGCAGTTGTTTCTTCTTGCCTTCTTCTGGTAGCATTCATCCCAACAGTGCTACTGAGTAACAGAACTAAATCACTTCAATCACAGTTTGACAGCTTAATGCTGACTTTGTCTCATAGAGAGGAAAGATTTTTAACTAGAACAAAAGATGGAACCGTTTCTAGAACTTAGGTAGAGATCTAGTCTTGTTTTCTTTCTATGAAAACTACTTCTTCCACTACCTGTTTGGCCCTTGATTAGGAGTGACAATATTACTGGTGGTGTTGTATTAGCCACATAGGGGATTATGGTCAATTTATACCTTTCTCTAGAACAGATGGCCATTTTTTTTTTTTTTAACAGATTTTTTTCCCAAGATTTTTCAGTGGATCAACTGAATTTTCATTGACTGCAACAGGAACAGATGTACAATCAGTGCCACATATCTGCTTCTGAATCTGGAGCTGAAACCTACCCTTATAACTCAGTCTAGTTGCCTAAACATGTAAGTGTGTAACATCATTGGAGATGCTGGGGGTTTGGCAGATGTGACACCATCTATGAGTAGGTAAAATCCTTCTGTTCTTTTGAAATGGCAACAAAAAGGGACACCCAAGGGCATCTCAAATGACAGTAGATAATTATGTCTAGGCAATTTTACTTTATCCTTAGCATCTAATTTATGACAATCATTAAGAATATATCTATACTGAGAAATTAAATGGGACTAGGAACATTTCTGGTCATTAGGGTCAAGCAGCAAAATATATTTGTGTCTGTGCTGGGGAATTCACTAAGCTTCTAAAAAGGGTAAGCACACCTGGGGTAGTTACTGGGAGTGGGCAGTTCTAACTCCTAAAATACTTCCTGGTTTTGGCAGCACATTAGTTGTTATGAACTAAGACTGGACCAGAGACAGTGCTAATACCTCTCTAATCTGGTCAGATAAGAGTCCTTTTGGACATTATTTCCTTTAACAATCATAGCTAAAGTACCTAAGAATCCACCCTTGTATAGGCGCTAGCAGATAACATTCCTCATTTAGATAGAAGAAATGGTAAAAATTCTCACCTTCCCATCTCCCCACTCTTTGGTCCACCATGGTACGCCCAAAATAATTCCAAACCTTTTGAGGTAGCATATTTCTGGATATTTCACATTCTACCAGATTTATTTTTCTCTTTCTTTGGATGTAATTGTCATTCAGTCCTAGAGTTGAGGCATTGCAATAGGTTTCTATGGGTTTGGTTTTATTCATTCCTTTTTCTGTCTCTGTTTTTCTCTTTTTGTTCAGACACAGAGAATAATAGAATTGCCACTGCCAAAACCCTCACTCCACTGGAGTGAAAACCATTCATTTGTCGTCTCAATTTTAAGATTCCTGACTCCAAATGCAAGGATATTCTCCACGGACGTAATGGGACATTTAGCAATTCACTCATTTTCTTCACATGCTACTTATTTAGACACTCAGCAGTTGGCAGCTTTGATGTGAGTGGTAAAAATTATAAAGACATTACGTATCATAAAAATATAAATGAAAGAAAACATGGGCTCTGTTTTATATCAGACTAAATTAGGTAATGTCATACTCAAGATTTTTGTTTTATAAATTATAATTGTTAGAGGAGGTGTTCCCATGAGTGAAACACTACCTGTCTCTTTCATATATAACATCAGCTCTTCACTATTTCCTCCTCAAAGAAATTGCTGTGCAAAACTTGGGCACAAAGAAGAATTTATAAACTCGAATAGTACATGTAGGAATAGAAAAATGTATCACTCTCTTTGAGATCCTTAACATAATTAAAGTGTTTGTCAAAAAATGAAAATAAATAATATTACATGGAGGAAGTGGCAAAAGCTGAACAAGCGGGGCTATGATTGTTCAGAACTATTTATATAGAAGGGGAAGGTAGAAAAAAAAAGACATTTTTTTCATGCTGGTGTTCTCTACTATTTTCTGGCCATTTGTGGAGGATTCTATGAGAACCTAAGCACCCACACAGCTGCTCACTCAGTCCTACTTCTGTGCTGGAACAGGAGAGAACACAGGAAGAACAAGAGCGAGAAAATTCATTGTTTGAGCTGAGGATACTTTAATAAGTGAAGAAAAGAGGGGAATAATACTCAAGCAGCTTTGATGCAAACGTGATCAGTCATCACCTTCTACTATCTCTGAGCAACAGTGATCTTGGAAAACACTTTCCTCCATGCTTCAGCTTTGAATTGTGGAGCATGACACTGAATGATATATTCTTTTGGCCAATTCAAGTCAGCTGTCCTGCCTGTTTCCCCCTCCAACTTCATGCTCATCCCTAGGCTATCTTCTGTAAGGGGCCAGAAGAGAAGCCCTTCAAGAAAGTCTTGAAGCTGTGCGAGCACTCTTCCTCAATACACAAATCATTATTGTCACCACTATCAATCTGGTCACAAATATTAGTCTCCACATCCTGATCACCACTTGTATTTGGTTTGGCAGGGTCTGGTTTTTAGGTAGCAGGGGCCACTGAGATGGCTCCTGTGAGAAGGTGCTGGAAGCTCCCCACCATGTCCAGCAGAGGCAATGGCTGATGGCTCTGAAGATGAGCACACTGCTGGCCAAAACTGGGCCGATGAGAGAGACTGGTAACACCTCCGTGATGACATATTTAAGAAGAAAATCAAAACAAAGTCACAAGATTTTGGTTTCTAGTCAGAAAAGAGGAGGAGGTGAGAACATATGAGGGAAACAACATGGAGACACCAGGGTCAGTGGAGAAGGAGGGGGAGAAGGTGCTCCAGGCACCAGAACCAAGACTCCTCTGCAGGCTGTGGTGATGACCATGGTGAAGCAGCTGTGCCTCTGCAGCCCATGGGGATCCATGGGGGATGCAGAGATCCACCCAGAGCCCCTGGGGATCCACAGGGGATGCAGAGATCTACCCAGAGCCCCTGGGGATCCATGGGGGGATGCAGAGATCCACCCACAGCCCATGGGGAGGTGCCCATGCTGGAGTGGGGGATGCCTGGAGAAGGCTGTGATCCAGTGGGAGACACAGTGGAGGGAGAGGGCCCTGCTTCCAGGCTGGAGCAGCCTGTCCTTGGAGGACTGCAGCCCATGGGAGAGACCCGGGGTGCAGCAGGTGCAGTGTGGATGCTGCTCGTGAGAGTGGGCCCATGCTGGGGAAGTTCATGGAGAACTGTATCCTGTGGGAGGGACCCCACGGCCTCACAGGGAAGGACTCCTCTCCTGGAGCAGCAGAGGGAAATGAACTGACCAAACCCTCAATCCCTGTCTCCCTGTGCTGTCGGTAGGAAGGAGGGAGGGGCTGGAGCGTGGAAGATGTTCTAAGGGCTTATTTTACTTCTCATTATTCTCCTCTGAATGTGTTAGTAATAACTTCACAACTTAAGTTGAGCCTGTTTCACCCTTGAAGTTGTTTTCCCAGTCCTTATCTCACTCGCCAAGCCTTCGTTAATTTATTTTTCCTTTTCCCTCTGTGGCAGGGGAGGGTGAGCGAGTGGCTCCCGTGGGTGCCTGGCGTTGGGACAGTGTCAAACCATGACACCACATTAGTGGGTCATCTGGTCACAAATTCACAACACATCATCATATGGACTCCTGTGATGAAAATTATGCTCCATGTGCTCTATTCCTGCCAGACTAGGCACAACATCATAAGTTCTGGTGCTTAAACACTGATGGTTTTCTCTACAGAGCGCACATATAGTGAGAAAAAACCTGGTAGATGTACTCTGGGGAGTGAAATTCTGAGCACGTTATTGCATATTTCGAAAAAAATGCCATGTTACACTAAGAATTATAGTGGATCAGGTTCTACTATAAAGACAGTAAGAATTATAATGGTCTTCCTCTTCTCTATGACTTTTTTTCTATTAATTTTCTTCTAAATTTTTTTCCCTCATATCTTCTCACTGAAAGCTAAACAAGGTTTTGGAATCCCATCCTTACAGATATTCAAATATTTGCTGGACAAGATGTTGAAGAACCTGATCTATGTTGGTTTGGCTTTGAACAGAGAGGTGGAACAAGGCACTACCAGAGGTTCTTCCCAACAAACACATATTTCTGCTCTGTGCTTCCACACCAGTCTGCTCTGACCAGTGCCAACAATCCTGTACACAGCTGCCAGAGTTTCATCCACATTATTTTGTGTTGTCAATAAATATCCTATCTGTGTTGATGTTCTCACTGCCATCTCAGTTCTGTGACTCTGAGTGGCAATTACTCTGAGTTAAAACTCTCACAGATGACTGACTTTTCTGGTAGAGGGAACAGTAGCAGTAAGGCTGTCTTCAGATGCAGAAGTCTTTCCTTGTGTCTTTCTTTATGGTTTCAATGGACATTTTCTTTCAAGCTTTAAAAGTTCACTCAGAGATTCACTGCTTGAGGTCATACATGGGAGGGATATTCAGCTCAACTGTCTTTGCCATTTTGGAGGTGCACACCAGTCCTCTAGACTTTGAGTTTAGTTAATGACTGAGTTGCACATTATGAGACAGGACTCGTCCCATCAGGCATCTGGTTTGGGGCCGGGGCTGAGCTTTCTTTTCCCTTTCCACATCCAAAATAATATCTGTTTCTTGTTTGAAAAAAGAGCAACAAACTGCGCCACTGGAAGATTTTCCTTTCAAATATCTTGATTATACAATTTTTTGATGAATGAATACTATATGTTAGAAAAGTCGACTATTCATTGAGGTATTTTTAACTCTGAACTATAAATAATCCAAGTCTGTAATGTTATTTTCACTCCCACAGGCAATGTTGTTCACATACTCTAATTCTTTCCTGGTCTGTCCCCATCTTGCAGCTGTTCCTATGATCACATGCGTGCCATGATGCACAAAGAAAGGGCACTCTGTGATAGGCCTTGTTTACCTTTTTCAGTGAGGAAAAATGGATTATGGAGTTATGACAAACTGAAATGTATTGCATTGACCAAGGCAGTTCTAGCTTTGTTATTTAGTCAGTATTCAACACATGCAAACGGTTAAAAGAATCCTATGTAGAGTTTTGCTTCTCAGTGTAGAAGTTGAAGCTACCTAGGATTAGTTGTTAACTTTTCTATTAAAAACAGGTGGGCAGGTGGGTTTGTTTTGTTTTTTGTTTTGTTTTGTTTTTTTTTTTTTTTTTGGTTTGGTTTGGTTTGGTTTGGTTTGGTTTGGTTTGGTTTGGTTATTTTTTGTTTTTTTGGGTTTTTTTTTTGTTGTTTTTGCTTTTGTTTTTTGGGTTTTGTTTTATTTTTTTTTCTTTTTAGGAAGTTCTATTAATAGGAATAATATGGCAAATATAAAGTTAAAGAAAGATGGCTGGCAGACCTCAAGAAAAGATGTAAATGTTACAGGTTCTTTTATGGATTTTCACTGGAAAGCAAACCATTCATATTAAAATTGCTTATGTCAGGCTTCATGATAACCATAAATCAAACACAAATCCATCATAAGATTTTGAAGATTCAGATACATACAGTTGAGTGTCATTTTTCTTGCAAGGTTTTGTTCCAATGCGATTTATACAAATGGGAGTTTTCTGTTTGTTAGGTTGATTTTTACCCTCTGCCATTTATTTATTTCTGAAATCGGGAAATTTTATTCTTTCCACAGAGTTAGGCTGAATTGGTAGAATGTATGGCTGAAATATATTTAAATAGTTATGATTTTATATTTGTTCTACTTCTTTAATGCTGCTTGAATATTTTAATTTCCCTTGACAACTAAAGTATATATTCATTATCGAAGCATAATAATTTTTTGCCCTAATCTTTATCTCTTTCATTTTTATTATATTGTTTTCTTGCTAATGAATCTTGAACAACTTCAAGAATATTGGCCTTTCGATGTCCAAAACAATTTTGTAATATCTATAAATGTTTTTGTCTTCTATTGCTTATTAGTTTTTCTTTTTCCTTACTGATTATTCTGTTACAATTTTTCATTCAGTACAGCCTAGTTACATTTTATTAAAGTGTAATTCTTGCTTGTGGTAGAAATTCTCAGTAGTTTTCCTATGTTAGAAAAAGAAAATATACAGACCTTCTTCATATTCATGCTCTGAATCTGTTCCACCCAGCTGACTTTTCTGCCTAATTTCCTTTTGTCCTTTACAACTGAAAACCTTAGTTACAGACCTTTTTTCATCCTTTCATTTAATTTGAATAGAATCAACTTAAAATCATTCTATCCAGGGTTAATTTTCATGCCTGGCTTATCTTCTTGACTTATCACTACCAAATCTTCCACTGATCAGAAATCTTTTAACTCTGGCAGGTGACAAAGGATAGATATCAAGGACTGTGTCTTAGTTTGAAAGACAGCTGTCTGCTAAGGAAGGCAGGAGCCTCTCTTGGAATAGAAGATGTCACCCCCTTCCCTCCAAATTATTATAATTTCGAAATTAAGGGCTTTCAGGCACAGATATGACGGGTAGGAATAACAGTTCTTTACTAAGTGTATGTATATATATCTAAAGCAAGGCAAACAAACAGCAGTAACCCTGGCAGTGACACCAAACCGAGCAGGCCCCAGTGCAGCCTCTCTGGGCCCTCAGGCAGCCATGTCCCCCCGCGCCGCCAGGGGGCGCTCCGGAGCCAGCTCGGCCCTCACAGGCAATGGCGGAGGAGAAGCTGCTGCACAAACCCTGGGCTGCCCAGGCAGGGCCCTGGGGACAGGAGGCTGGAGCAGGAGAGATGGATCCAAATCCCGAGCTGTAGGTGAGATGTATCCAACTCCGGAGCTGCAGCGGGGTCTCAGGAGGTCTCAGCAGGCAGGGTGCCGGAGCTACAGTGTAGCAAAAACCCTGGAGCAGTGGCAAAAAAAGCCGAAACCGCAGCAGGAGTGACAGCTGAGGCAGAAATGGCAGAAGCAGCAAAGGCGGCAGGGGCAGCAGAGGACTGGCAGAAGGAGCAGAGGAGCGGCAGGGCAGAGCAGCCTCTCTCTCCTCCCCATGCCAGAGCACTGCAGCCAGGCTGTATCTCGCTCCCCTTTGCCAGTTCCAGTCCCGGCCAGTTCTAGTTTCTGCTCAATGAGAAAAGCTCCAGGCAAAAAAGAGCTAGCCGGACCCTTCCCTGTGGCCATGTCCCTTTGTTCCTCTTAAGTACCCAGCCATTTGCTCCCTAGCAACGAAACATGGGGAAAAATTCCTTTAAGAGGGGAGAGAAAAAAGAAAGAATGGGGAGCTTCTAAAACCCCAACTGACTGATATTCTATCACAGTGAAATTATTCTGTAGAAAAGGTACAGCCAGTACAATTTTGATTTTCCATGGTGTGAGGAATGTCTCCACAAGTGTAAAAAAGAATGATCTGTTCTAACCAGGATTAGTATGGGAGAAGGCTGATTGGTCTTTCACCTTATTTTTGCTGTCATTCCTTCAGGGATTAGGTTAAGGCTCAGTGTATGTTTCATCAGGGAATTACAGAGATTAGACTTTGTCTCTCTGTCTATCATTCAGCCATTTCCTCAAATGTTGACTAGATTTTTCTAAGTCTCACAACTCATCATGTACTTCCTTTCAGTCAAAAATAGGTATATAATTTATAGTACCAAAGGCTGCTCCTGACTTCATTCAGGGTAGTAGAATGAAAGGTGTGAGACAATGAGATGATTGCCAAATCTTTATTAAGTTTCTTGATTTCCCACCTTTCACCCAATCCAGGTCTCACCTTACCTATGGGGTTTTTGCATCTTTAAATTAAGAAGATGCTAATGAGGTGTCTACAAGTCTGACCTCAGACACATAAAGTATTCTGGGTAGAACTGAGATTGCCTACTATAAAGTAATATAACCCAAAGTCATGACCTGGTCCTTTATAATAAAGCTCCCCTCAATGACAAAATAGAACTGCTGTAGGAAAATGTCAGTTGCTCAGCAAAATTTAAATGAGGCAGAGAGACCAACCCTGATTCTTCAAGTTCCAGCTAGAAAGAAATCATCACGAATATTGTAAAATTCACTATCATTGTTATATCTGAATGCTTAATTATTCACAGGATTTCCTTTTAGCCTAAAGGCCACGAGAAATTGTATTAACTGAGGACAGGATTCATCTCATATAACCGTAACTGTAAAAGACTACAGGATCTGCATCTGGAATAATAGCACTTTCACTATAGTACAATAAATAGGCATTTTTAGGGAACAGATCATTAGCTCTGCTGGGCTCATCCTTTGGATGAACTGAGTTATGCACTAGAAATACTAGTTCAGGTTTTGACTTGAAGGTGGACCAATGCTAAGACTAAGTGTAGATACCTATGTTTGTTCAAAGACTTGCCCAGAACCTCTCTCTACAACCCACTAAAAGAAGTACATTTTGAGGGTGATTCATCTAACCAAAGATCCCTGTGTAGAGAAAGTGAATAGGAAGGTGTTAATCTT
Source organism: Erpornis zantholeuca (assembly GCA_013400515.1). NCBI lineage: Eukaryota > Metazoa > Chordata > Aves > Passeriformes > Timaliidae > Erpornis > Erpornis zantholeuca. The sequence goes on along the minus strand of VZTN01019207.1, from coordinate 11,166 downwards.
TATCCACTGGATATGGAGAAACCTTTTTTGCATCGCCATCTTAGACAAAACATCCAATTTCTATTTGATATTAAAAAAAGTTAATTGGATTTGAAATTTTAGCTGTGTTTCCGATAAAGACATTACTTCCATGAAGAAATTCCAGTTTTATTTTCTGTGATCTATAGTTGTATATTCTGCAAGAAAACAAAAACTTTTGTAGCAGTTATTTGAGAGTGCTAGGTGCTGAAAAGCCTACTATAGTTCTCTGCCAGTCATTCTACTGTTTTCCATAATTTTTGTTAAAAACGGATATTTCTTTGCAGAATCTGGTTGCCAAGTTTTAATCCCCAACTACTGGATCCTTTTAAGTTTTTCCTTCTAGGACTGAAGAAACTTGTATTATCACACTTTTATTCTTTCAGGGGATATTTATAGACCATGTCTAGTTACGCCTTTATCTTCCTTTTGAAAAATTAAATAGAGCATGCAGTACTTCATTGAACAGTGTTTTCAAACCTGTAATAATTCCTGTGGAACTTTTCTGAACCCTTTCCAATCTTTTTTCAATATCTTTTCTCAGCTGCAGGTACAAAGACTGGACAGTTTTCCTATAATGGTCATATCAATGCCAAGTACAAACTAATAAAAAGATTCCTTTCTCCCATCTGATATATTTTCATTTATGTGTTCAAGTATCATATTGGTCCTCTGCAACATAACATCTCATTGGATCCCATATTCTGCTGATGAGCTATGACTGATTCTCATTTCCTCTTTCAAGTCTTTTACAAGATCACAGTTCTCAAGATAGAATTTTCCATCCAGTAAATGCAACTTTGATTTTCTAATCTTGGGGCAGAAATGCAGCTGACTGAGGTCAGTGTAATTCTGTTCTATGGCATTTTCTGCTAGATCAGGATCTGAGCAAGGATTTTATTTCAAGAACTTGTTATATGAACTTGATAAAGTCCTTTGTTTAATTTTACACGAGGAATTAAAACTAACCTTAACGTGGTCCTAAAATCATTCTTCCTGAGCATCTGAACTATATTTTCCACTTTTATGGTCAGGAGCCATCCATGATCATCTTGGAAACTCTCCTTCAATTCTGACCATGTTTGTCCCATTCCCTTATTCATTCTAATTCTTCCCTGTCTGAACTATGCGTGTGACCTTCATATGTACAACAACCTTTGAAAGCAGACAGCCCTTCATCAACAAAAAGAGATTTTCCTGCTCCACATTTCCTCTTATATCCCTTTGCTTTACAATTTTTCTGGCTAAAAAAAAAAAAAAATAGTTAATAAAAATAGCTTTAAAAAATGCCCACCTAATGAGTAATTTCCAGAAATGTTCCACTGCACCAAAAAAAAAAAATAAAAATCACACTTATGGTAAGACTCGTTTGATTGTAAATTGTCTGGGGAAGGATAAACCCTGAGTACAGGACTGGGAAGAGTAGTTTATGTGGTTTCAATCTTATAGAGGCCACCAAAGATTCTGTTACATATCCATGTAGACTCTTATGATATCTCTTAAGCTTCAATTTTTTAATGATGATACCTTCCCATTTTACAACTTGATTGCTGAGCTAAATCAGTTAGGAGATAGTGACTAAGAATTCCGAGTGATCCAAGCCAGGAATTACCTCTGAGTACTGGCCTGCCTTGTACAGCTGCTTTAAAAAGATTTACATCTTTCTGAAAAGGATATGTACAATTCTTCCTCCATTTTGAACAGAGAGCACTTAAAGGAGATACTATGGTTTCCAGAGATGTGGATGCTAATTCACATCTTACTGGCAGCTACTTAATGTGATCAGGTGTACTAGGTGAATCTTAATAAAGGAATAATGAATATAGCATGTTTCTTCCTGCTTTTATTATTGCTCCATTAGATTTCTAGTGTATCGCTTTTTTTTCTTTTTCCTGAAGCCTCCCTGCAGCCCATGAACAAGCCACATTCATCCAGAACCAAGAACATCAAAATGATATTTTCTTACCAATTCCTGGAAAAGTATTTTTTTTGTCTTGTCATACAGAAATCCCACTCTTTCTCTTAACTTGTTCATGATTCTCAGAAAGTCCTCATCCAGGTGTGGATGAACCATGGCAGTCAAACCTAGTGGGTATATAATAGTTTTCCAAATATAGAATGTATTAAGTTCGTCCTAAAACAGTACACATTTTGCAAGTGTACCTGGACCACTGCTGTAAGAGCCAAAATGGGTTCTGAAGTGGCTAGTGCTTTTAAAACAATTTTTAGCACTTTGTTCATGACTTCATAAAGTACAAATCGACTGGTGAAAAATGGTTTTCTAATCTGTTGTTTAAGCTGTTAAAGCAACATAATGTGCATCCTTTGCTACCATTTGTTACTGTTAAGATGTCCCCATATCCATCTGACCTTTTCTGCTATACAATTATAGAAATATTTAGGCTGGAAAAGACCTTCAAGAGTCCAGCCATTAACACTGCACTGCTATGTCCACCAATAAAACATTGTGCCACACCTACACGTCCTTTAAGCACCTCCAGAGCTGGTGACACTTCCATGGGCAGCCCGTTCCAGTGCGTGACAACACTTTTGCTGAAGAAACTTTTCCTAATTCAGTCTGGCACTTCCCTGATGCAACTTCTGCCCATTTTCCCCTTTTTCTGTCAGTAGTTACTTGGGACACAAAATGCCACTATGTGACAACTGCAGCCTATTCAGGACCTCGTACCATTGACCATACCATTGCTCCTCGTACGCATTTCTTCTAACTATCTATCTACAGAAAACTGTCCTATGAGACCATTTCTGCAACTGCAGGAGCAGCTTATAGAATCTGCTTGTGGGCTTTTCATGTGCAGCTCCTTCAGAGCTGGCTAGGCTGTCAGATCTGAGCAGATATCAGGGCAGGGTAGACAAAGGGAGTTAAAGTGTAGATCAGGAGGGGGAATCAGGGTGGTGCTTGGAGAAAGAGTTAACAGCCACAGAACTCTTGGGATGTGATTTTCCACAGGAGCCAGTGTCAGAACCCAATACCCTGACACTGCCAGACTGGGCTGAGTTCCAGCATGAAGCTGTAGGCAGAGGCAAGGAATCTCACCAGGCAAATTTTATGGGCACAGACAGTCCTCCTGTCTTTTCTGTCTGCAAATACTTCGGTCCTGTCTGGTGACACAGCACACTCACTAGAAAGGGGCAAAAGAGTGGCACAAACACTAGACATCTTTACACTTACTGGGGAAGTGCTCCTGAGGGATTTCCCCCCAAAAACTAACTTTGTATTGCTGTGTAAGGCTGGAGCTGTGGGAAGGACACCTGGTGGCTCTAGAGAGGAGGGAGACACTGAGGAAATGGATGACACAATAGTCATAGATGTCTGTGATCCAGGCACCTTCATGAGAGGCTGGGGAAGCTCGCCACTGCATACTGGAGGTCAGAGTGTCTCCTCACAGCTTGGGTCAATGCCTTCATGGCCCATCCTCTGTGCCCCACACCATGTTCTTTCTGCTCCTGCAGAAGTGTAATTCTGTTCCTATCTTCTCCCTGTGTTAATTTCTGCCCCTTGCTCCTAAATGACCCCCAATTCTGACCCCAAGGATCCCTTTCTTACCCTTGGTGATTTGCTGTGAATATCTCTTTAGCTTCTAATAGGTTAGGTCAGAAAGATGAGAGGTCTGCATGAAAAGTTGTCCCTTCTGAAGTAAATGTCAGTGTTGCTGATTTACAGGCAGCACAGATCTCTTCAGGAGCCTGTTTCTCACCCCAAAGCTTCTGTTCAGGCACTGGCATTGGCTTCACTTTCTGCCAGACCACAGACCCCAATTGTTAATATTTATTTTTCAGTGATCTCTCAGGACCTTTTCTTAATCACTGTGGAAGATATTCACCTCCTTCACCTTTAGGCATCTGGCATCTTCATTTATTTGTTTGTTTGTTTATTTATTGATTGATTGATTCTTCTGTTGATGTTGAGAATAAATAAGAAAAAATGTGGCCCATTTCATTTTAGGTATTTATCTGGCTTAGGATGGATTGGATCACCCTGTAGGGAGATTACTATATTGGCCATGGAAATTTAGATTTAGTTTAAAGGTAAATTTGGAACTACATGAATGTCTGAGATATCATCATGGATTTCTTTACTTATCTGAAGGAAGAAATAACACCATCCACCCACTATTAAATTTTTATTTATGATTCCTACGTAAAAGCAACACAGGATTTTTCACCCCTAAGGTGATGACAGAGCTTTCTTTTCTCCCCAGAGATTACACTTGATCATTCAGTTTATATGAAAGATGGGTGTCTGCGGACAAGTGATAAGAATAACATTTTGAAATGCTGTAAGTAATACTTACAGAAATTCCTATCTGGTAACTCTAATGTTTATATTTAGGTTATATAATGTTATATATTAGGTTTTTGGAAACTAAATAATACATCTGGTCTGACCCAGGAGATCACTTGTCACAACAAAGAAACCTCTGCTGTGAGCTTCAAAGACATTTTGACGTTTAATGAAGAGATTTCTTTTATGTTTTGACTGAATATCTTGTGTCAAATGATGCATCGTTACTTTCCCCAACAAAGCTCTCAGTGGGAACTTGGTGTTGCTACCAAAACTCTGCAGATTGCTGGTCTGCTTTCCGAGGCTCCCATTTCTTGATATCAGGCTTTCGTGTTGCCCAAAGCTTGCCTGCCTGGATGCCATCTCTGACACGCTGTGTAGCACAATTCAGCCACATGGGCTCTCCAAATAATGCGGCATCACTCACTCGCCGGCCTCCCACCGCGGTTCAGCTCTCATCGTCGGCTTCAGAAAAGCACTCAGCGTGACATGACTCTCTGAATGCGCACACACTGCAGTGGTCAAGCTGAACAGTCAAAAGTCTGTGCCAGTTCTTTCCTGGCATTTAGATCACGTTGCCTGCCAGACCCTGTAAAAGAAATAATCTCCCGACTGAAGACAGTTTGTGGTGGAATATGGTGATGGGGTGGTTGTTGAAATAGCTTCATTTGTCTTTTAGAGACAGAGTTCTTCACTGTCAAAGTCATTGATTATCAGCTCAGCCAGTGTAGGAGGCGATTTTTCCCCCCTCTGAGCTACAGGACATTAAGTTCCATAATTGTTTACAGTCAAATGCCTATGCAATACTTAATTGCCTTCTGTAAGCTGCTTGGCGATGGAGCAAGAGCAATGGTTTGATGAGTAGAGCTAGAGTCCAAAACACTGTGGAGCTTGCAGCAATAGGATCCCTGCTGATAAGAAACAAACACGTCTGCTTCTGTGTCATTGTTTTTTTGGCTGTATCAGGCAAGTTTTGGGAAAGTTATTGTCTCCTACCAGGCACTGTAATGGGCAGGCACAATGTGCTAGTTCACCAGCCCTTCCTCTCCAAAACTAAGCTCAATTTTGGCTCTAGTCACTCTTCGGAATTACTTTAGTACATCCTCATTCATACTCCTTTCAGTGCCACAGAGGCTGGCACAGGCAGGTAAAGTTTGTTTCCAGTTGCTGCTGAAGTAATGCTGAAAGCCTGAGCAGTGGTGTTTTAGATCCACAGTGTGTGCGTGAGGAGGCAAGAACTTAAAACTGAGTCCAGCAGGGAAGTTTTGGGTATAAACCCGAATATATATGCAAGGGTGCTGTCCTGGCATAGCTGAGAGCTATAAACCAGGACTGAAGTCGTATTATTTTTCCAATATGGTATTCAGAATGAGCAGAATGTATTACAGCTTGGACAGAAACAAAAGTCTTTCTTAATTACAAACAAACAAACAATTAACAAAAGAATTCTCTCTTCTTTTTTTTTTTTTTTCTTTGCCATAGTACAGACCTGTGCTCAAAATTACTGCAGGGATTGTTTTTGAAGATCAGAGGATTAACAATGTTCTTCTGTATCCTGAAACCTGAACTTCTTTAAATGATTTCTTCATGCTTGCTTCTTTTAAGGAATCTTGTAATTTACAAAGAGACCAAGGAAGAAAAACAAATTAAAGAAAACTTAGGTGCAAAATAAGTCCTAAGGCACTTTTTAATGGCAAGTCAATGTAGAGATATAGTTAATATAGTGATATTATTTCTAGAGTAAAAGATATTTAAAGATATTTCATCTCTTGCCAGGGGTTAGCTTGGTAATAGGAGCACATTTTTAAATGTATATGTTCTTAGCTTTAAGTAATCAGGTAGTTTCATTATTTTTATAAATATATCATTATTTAGTTCCATCGCTTTAAGCATATTACTGGTTTCATTACAATATTAACTAAATTCAGAGTAGTAAGGGATGTAAATAAAGCAAAATATTATGTCTTTTCAGGAACCAAATTTTACCATTCTCATGCTCATTGTACAAAACTCTAATCTTAGATGGCTTGGGTAAATCAATAATTCAGTTAGTAGAAGTTAAAAATAAAAACTAAAAGATTGTTATAGATTTTTAGAAAATACTCTTTTGCTCCACTTATTTTTGCAGGGGACATATTATTTAGGATTTTTTCAATTTATTTTCTAAAAATGACAACAGAAAGTGTGACCCTTGATATAAATTTGATATTTTAAATTAAGTGTTTGACTTTGTTAGGTAGTGGTAAAGAATTTTGAAGGACATAAAGATAGCGACAAAAAGCAAATACTTTAAAATACCAAGAGCCCTTTTGAGAAGTCTGAGCAAAATAAAAAATCATATGCTTCTGGAATTCTTGTCAGAGTATTGGTGATATGACCACTTCCCAGGGAACCTGTTCCAGTGACTGACCACCCTCTCAGTGAAGAAACCAACAGTTTCCCACACTGATACAGAGTTTAGAACATCTGTTACTGTTAAATTGCAAGAGTTGTTTTTATTTTTGTCAATATTTGGGAATTTTGAAATTCCAGTTGAGGGAGAAGCATTATTTGAAACCTCACAACAAAATTACTTTGACTTTTCTTTTGGCTGCTTGCCGTCCTTAGTGATTTAATCCTTTATATGGAATTTCTCTATTGAAATGATTATCTTTCTGAAGTGGTGTCTCAGAATGGTTACATTTGCAAAGGAATGTTTTGGCCATTGCACATTCTACTTGTTGAAGAAAAACTTGATGGTGATACTTAAACAAACAATGCCCCACTTTCTTTGATAGCTTGTGTCATTCTGGATGATAGGAAAAAGTAAGTGCTGAATAAAGTTCTGAAAATCAGTGGAAATTACTTCAGGCAAAAATCAGTTTCCTGAATATGGATGTCGAATGCCCTTAATCCATTTTCCAGCAGTAGCTGAATGGGGGTGGGATAATTTATGATATCTAATTCAAGAGATCAGCGTTTGGGCAACTGAATCACAGTCCTAAGATTTGTGACTTTGAAGTGATTTAGGCACCAAATGTCTACACTGAAATCAAAGGGAACAAAGCACTTCAAGGGTTTTAAAGATTAGGCTAAGAAGCCTACATTTAATAATTTTCACAATTTTTTTTTAAGTTATATAAACACAATGAAAATCGACAGGTTTTGCCATGTTAAAGACTAAATTCCCCTCTTTCCCTCCCAGTGAACAAAACATGAATGATTCCCTATACATTAAATGTACTTTTTTTCTTTTCATTTTTTAATCTGGGACATGTCTATTTTGTAGACCACAGAAACAGTATGTGGGTTAATTTTTTATCTATTTAAACACTGTGAGCTGAAAGTCATTATTGTAGTGATTTATGGCAGCTACTCTATTGCCAACCTTAACACAGTATTTTTCTTATTACTTAATTGTTCTAGTAGGGCTTCAGCTATTAGTTTCTTAGTTCTGAAAATAGGAAACAGGAGTTTTCTATTACAGATGCTTGGCTAATTAGTTCGGAGGCTGTCTAATGGGTACGATTAAAAATGCAAATAAGGAGTGATCAAATAGTGCAAAGTTTTGTCCTGACAGTGTATACTAATAAGTTTCTGCCAAAGTAAATACATAACATGATGGAAGAGAATCAGGCTTTAGATGGCACCCTTAACTATAAATGGGATAGCACAAAGATGACATGAATGAAATCCAAACACCTCATATAAATTCGGAAATAACTATAAGAACATACCTTGGGGGAAAAAGGGGGGTGATGAATCCTCTGCTGACTTTAGAATAAAAAATAAGCAGTAAGTTGGTGTTTCTCTGTCTATGATCTTATCTGCTTCATAGAACTTCAGTGGGCCATGATAACCTCATGTTCTTTATCATTGCATCATATAAACCCGTACATGCATGTAAGCAAGAGAACAAACAAGGTATTATGGGGGACCCATAATCAAACATTCACAATTTAACCTATTTTTTACTTCCTTGTGAGAGGAAAACCGTTGTCAGAACTCTATATCTTAAGGGTTTTTTAGGATGTTATTTGAATTTAAAAAAGGTTGAAAAAGCTGGTCTAAAGGGCTAACAAAAGATACTATAATTTCCATGATGCAGTGAATATTCTTTTCCTCAGTATCTCAAGAAACCACTACAAAGGAGCAGAAGTCAACTGGATGGAGGTAAAATCCTATTTGCAATTCAAAATAACAAATTTTAGTGAAATTTTATTCACTTTATACAAGGTAATAGACTGGTGGACCTTTGTGAACTGCAACGTGCTAACCAACTTAAACAATGGACTGGCTGCTCCTTATACATTATGAGTTCTCCAGAGAAAAAAAATGGGATATGTCAGATGTACTGCAAGGAGATTGCATGGCTATATGTTTCATGATTACTATTTCTTACAGTGAAAATGTTTTTAAGTAAGAAGCAAATCACTGCAGAAGCAGTGAAAGTGTCTAGAAATGGAAAATGCTCAAATGCTCTAGACTGCTCTGGAAGAAAATCTCAAGTGAAGAGGTAGAGCTGCTAATGGATAGATAGAATGGACCTTTGCAATAATTTGGGACTATTTTTTCTACTTTGGCGAGCTTTATCTCACTTTTGGTGACAACAGTGTTGTCATCTTCTTGCTCTTATTCCACTACTGAGATGCCTTTTTATTGACTTCCATGCTATTTTTAGGAAATAAATTTTGACATATTCCCTTTCCCTTCTATCCTGCTCTGCTTCAGAGAAATCCCAGTCTAATGTTTTGCTCCACAGAGGTTCTTTATTTGCTCCCTGTTATTGTTCCCACCGATAGGGCAGTGTTATTGATTTTCTCTTCCCATTGCTACAGTGGGATTGCCATTTACATGACTGTCATACGCTGAAACCTCAGGGCCAAATTCCTGCCCATTAGCAAGCTGCCTTGCCCTATTTAAAAGACACATTTGGTGTCCTGTCTGTCTTCCAAATAGGCCTCTTGCTGGCTGTAGCTCCTGTTGGAAGTGTCTCTCTCTCTCTCTGTGCTGATTAGAGTCTAGACTGAACATTTGCTAAGGAGGTCCAAGACAAACTTCTTTATGCACAGGGTAAGTCATGCATAAGATTGGATCCCAAAGGCAGCAGCACAATCAGCAATAGTTTATATACAAGCTAAACAAACACTCAGAGGGGAAAAGTCTTTACGGGGTATAAACATGAGTAGATAACTAGGCTCATGACCTCCTTTCATTGTAAAATGTTACTCCGTGGCTGTGGTCATGAGCTAAGTGACTTTGCCTTCAAGACTTTTCCTTGAGCATTAGTCCCTCTGGATTATTTTTGTAATTTCTACTGAAACAAAAAGGAACAGGATCTGGTGGGTTTGGGAAGAAGGGTCTGTAATGAACAAGCTGTTCCCTCCGAGGATCTCAAATGCTTTTCTGATTCAAAAAAAGGCGGTTTTAATAAAGGTGGCTTTAATAGGGCACATGACCTGTATTCACTTAACAGTGTTCAGCAGACCATCATCTTTCCCTCAATTTTGCTTGTTAAAACTCCAACACTCTGTAAACTTTTCTTTATGTATACACATATATATAAGGAAATGTACTGAATAATTTGATGGTAAAAAACGAACACACTTCAGAAAAGAAACATTTCAGAAAAATCAGAAGAGAAACTCGAAACCTCAGTGCCCACACATCTTATCTTCTGGGCTACCCCAAGATGAGAAGCTTTTGCTTTCTCTGGTTTTGATCACAAGCCCCAGCGGGGAGCTGAGAAAACTTCTGTGAGAAAAGTTTTTTCTACACTGCCATATCTTCATGAAAAGTTTCAGTTTTGATGATTCATCATTTTCACACACACACAAAAACACATTGTGTTGAAAGATTTCTGACCAGCCCTAGTAATGAATCCATCTGCTGCAGTCAGCGAACACAATTACGAGACAAAT
>VZTN01019205.1:368-23363 GCA_013400515.1 Erpornis zantholeuca | reverse complement strand
ATATATTGTTTTGATATACAATCAAGGGTTGTCATGACTGAAAATTGCTTGCTGCTAGGTGAGATATGTACAGCAATATATTTCAATGACAGACATTGTAATACAGTTCTTTCCTGCTGCAGATTTTCTTTTCTATTTCTTGAGATTTTTTGAGTAGCAGAGTCATAATAATATTAAACCAAAGCAGTGGAAACATATAAAAACTTAGAAAAATTGCACTGTACAAACCCATGACCCACTAAGGATGGGTTCTTTTTCTAAATTATAGATAACTATGCCTGTTTCATGACTTTATGGTTCCAGACTATCCTCTGTGCCTTTAAAGTGAGCATAAAACAGCTCTAGGAAAGAATCAACCATTTGAAAAGGTACCCCTGCCACAATCCCTTTTCCAGCAGTTTTTCCCAGCTGCTAACACAGCGAAGGAAACAGAGCATGGCTTCAGAAAAAAAAAATAATAGAAATAGAAAAGTGTGGATGTAATGTGGAAGTATTTCTGAGCAGCTGTAGCTGTAGTCTGTGGGAGCTGCTGCAATTAAAGGAGCTGTTATACATTTTTAGAACAAAACTGCAAAACCATATTGAGAATGTCCAGATGTGCTTTATGTCACCTCTGCATATATTCCCTAAGCTCTGGCCCACAATCAGCTGAGCCCAAAGTTATCCCAGTTAAACCAAACCTTCATCTTATGCTTTGGAAATTCTGAACTTGAAAAATACCTGAAATATTATCTGTTATGAAAAAAAAAAAAAAGACAAGCTCTATTCTCATTTGAAGCTTAAGAATGCATAATTCCTACAGATTCCCACAGAAGAAAAAAAAAGATATTTACTAGAGTTATAACAGGACTCAATTTTATAAAACAGTATTATCTGAATATGTATCCCCTAATGATACCTGACATTACTTTGGAAAAATCAGTACAAGCAAATTGAATAAAACTCTGAATGGATTTTGGACTTTGTAAATATTCTTTCAAAACTGGTCAGATGTTTCTGCCCTCCTCTTAATCAACACCCTGCCCTCGTCCCCATCCCCATATTTTTGCCAGTCAGTTGAGATAATTGAAAAACAGGGAATCGTTTTCAATCAGCCCTTTGACTAAATAATGCCTTGGTAATCAAATTCCAGGAAAATAAGCTTTGCAATTCTACACTGTTCAATTACTTGCTGAACTGTTTTAGCTGAAACTAAGACCAAGAGGTCATCTGTCTTTTTATTGTTAATTATCATACTTGCATGGTTTCACTGGGATTTCCAATGTAATGAAATTTTTTTTTAATTTCAAACCTCTCCATATTCATTTTGTAGATCATGGTTAAGTAATGGAAGATTATGAAGGCAAATGGATTTAATTGAAAATAGTTAAAGGGTTCTACACCTGGTTTTAGTTATGGTTTTACAATTTTGTTTCTTCTCAGAAAAGAAATGAAATTGTGCTATTCCCTTTACAGAACTTAAAAATTTACAAAACTATTAATCTGAAGTATTCAAGGGGGGCTTCTAACATTAAGTAAATTTCTAAAACATTGTTAACTAAATTCTAGTGCACTAGAATAACAAGGAGTTATTCTATTGCCTGTCAATAATGCTTTCCCCCTCAGAGGAAAGCTGCTGTTAAGGATACAATACATTTAAAGCTGGAAGTTTTCTTAATTCCATTTATTAACTTCTGTGGGGCTTTTTAGGGCAATATTTTCATCAAGAGACTTAGATTTCAATGCAAGTAGTGCATTTATTAGTAAAACAGCCACAATCACAAGTATCCAAATTCTACAACCTACCTTCCAACAAAAGAGCCAAGAGCAGCTGGGGAAAAGTTTAGGTGATATGAAAATGTTTGTTGGGGCCTGATAATGAAAGATTTTTCTCCAAAAAGGGATGGATGATCTAGCAGCACACTCATCTTGAGAACATTTTTGGTAGGATTAGTGATGGGAATATTTATTCCAACAGTATCCTAGAAAGAATACAAAAAAAACCCAAATTACAAAATTACTTATGAGTGATTACATGTGAAAGATATTTCTTAAACAAGTGTAAAGTGGTTTCTCATTGTTTACACTTATGCAAACTCAGGCTGCACCTTTGATGTGTAAACTAACCCAAAAAAAAGCCAAGTTGCAGTAATAAACCTTTCAGATAACCTTCGAATTGTAAACACTTGAATTCCATAAATATGGGAAAGTTCAAATCTTCCTGGCTGGTCTGTGTTCTACCAGGATACTTCACCTTCCAGGACATGGCCAAGGCTTGCCAAAATATACCTTTCAAGCCAGTCTGATGTAATCCCAGGCAGGTAAAAACTCCAAGCTGTCTCCCAACAGTCAAGCACAGACAACTGGAAATGTCCACTTCTCAAGCTGACAAACTATTAGGCTGAATTCTGCTGGATCTATAATTCTGCTTAATTTATATGTTACATCACAATACTTGATGTTAAAGAACACCACCACGATAAATATTCCCTCTCTCATTCCTTTAGGCCATTTCCCTCACTAGTGATTTCTCTCTTGTTGTTTAAAGTCTATGAGTGCTTCAGGGAAGGGCCATCTTCCCATGATTACCTGGAAAACATTGATACTATTAAAGATGCATAAAAAATTCCAGTTGCTGTAGTAAAATAGAGCCAAACTATGGCCTTATTAGATAAATATGCCTATTTTACACATGGAATGCCTTTAGGATGAGCAGGAATTGGGCAGAGGCAGCTCACTCTGCACAGCTCCTGTTCAGCAGAGTTCCCTTCACTGTAAGGTTAGAAATGTAAATTCATCCTGTGTGCCCTGGGTGTATAAATATCAATACACTTTACGAAACAAAGCACTTTAAACTGAGCAGAAGGAATATACTTATGAAGGCAGTCCACTGTGATAATCCAGGAGGCACACTTGCAGTTTAAAATTCATATGTTCTATTCAGATATATTCATCTATAGAAAATACACAAAATTCAAAAATACAGATATGTGTTTATTTCTCTGTACATTTGTGTACATGTACTATGTATATTTGTGTTTACCCCAATTTTGGTCTCTTTCCTTTGCTCTAACCAAGCAGTTTATTTTAAAATGGATGTTGTTTTGTTTTTTTTTTTTTTTTTTAATAAAAAGTGATTTGTTTCTTGCAGAAAAATTATTCCATGTACATTTTGAAAAAAGTAAATAATTCAAATTGCAACATGAAAGGAGAAAAAGATAAAATGTCTATTAAAATTAATAACAAACTAAAAAATGAATATGAAATACTTTTATGATCCCACACAGAGCTGCCTCACATTGCTTTCAGCCTGTCTATGATTTCATAAATTTCTATATATTTACATTTATGGACAATGACTACTGGAATATACATAAAACACATTTAATGTTGTACAGATGGCAAGATTACACCAACAATTTAAATCATTTAACTGCTTTGCATCAGTAAAATGGGATTTAAATTTGCCATAAAATATTTTAAAGCTCAGATTAATAGTTTTTACTGGTGTAAACAAGTTTCTAAATCTATCTACCATTTTATTGCCAAAGGCTTCATAACAATTTTATAGTAAAACATCTACATGCTGTGTTGAAGAAATACTTTTACAGTAAAAAGGAAATATGGGACAGCTGATTTAGGAAAAAAACAGCAACTATCAAAGAACTCTTTTTAATTTTGTACACAAAGGAAATTTTACATTGCCAGTGTTATCATAAAACACTGTTCCCTTGCCAGGATACAATGAATGCTTAAGATTATGTATTTCCATGGAATTTCCTAGGAAATTTGCCTGGAATTGCCATACACATTTTAATGATCTGCTACTTCATAGATGGAAATAAGAGCAGATGTATATTTATGAGCAGAATATATATATATATATAACTTTTACTTTTTTTTTTTTATTTTTTTTTACATTTCTAGGTCTTATGGGATTGTTATAGAGGCATAGAACTAGGATAAATAACAAAATGCCCATGCAATTGCTCTGAGTATTATTTTTCTTGAAAGTACCATTTTATCAGACAGAATGTGAAAGAGGAACATCACAGGCAATTTCCAAAGACATTTATAGTCATTAATTTAGTTCCACATTTCAGAGCTGAGTATTTTATAAACATTTTGACAGAGGAGAAATGTAAAAGTTGAAAAAAAGAAGAAAATTAATCTCTTTCCTCAAACATTTCTTATATCAAGGCTGCCAGTCCCCAAAATAGAGCCACTTTTGTGCAATATGTCATGCTATTATTCCTTTAGAACTTGCAATGACCCACTTTTTGTCTAGTGCAGGTAATTTAAAATAATCTCACATGAGTTAAAATTAAATAAAATAAAATGTATATATGAGATAACATTTATTCTCTATGGAACTTGAAAAAACAATTGACTGCTAACACTCAATCCTACATTAATAGCCTAAGTCTACGCAGAGGTTTAATACTCTGTAAACCAGACTTTGTTTCAAAATATGCTCCCCATCATCAGTTGCTCCTTTGTGATATTATACTCATTTTCTGAAATATTTTCCTGATATATTTTATGCCAAAGACTTTCTCATCATTCCTTTCTCTATTTCCTTCTTTGAGGAATTGGATCTAATTTATTCAGGTCCATAATATGGAATTTTACTTTTATTAATGTATGGAGGGCACTGAACTACCAACTAATCCTCTTCTAAGTTCAACAAGGAAACTTGCAGGAAGAGGGACACATTCTACAATTGCTGTGCATAACAATTCTCTGTGTTCCACCCTCAGTAATAATCCTATTCTCACCAGCAGCACGTGTCAATAAAAGCAGTACCTGGCCAAATTGTCTAAGAGAGTAACTACAATTCTTATTCTGTAGAAGAAGGGTTTTCAATTAAAATCCAGTTTCATTAAGGAGATGATATTCATTCCATACTGTTTGCAGCTTTTTCAATCCATAGACCTAGAGGTTGAAAGCATTTGTATTTGCTCCTGAGTTTGGCAGGCTATGGCAACAGAAGCAAGTTTTCAAGCCAAGGAAACAGCAAGAAAGCTATTTTTATAAGCCTGGTGAGATAATACAGCAGAAATTCTTCCCTTTGTAGGTCCTTTTCCAAACCATTGTTCTTCTAAGATGGACAAGTAAGAAATGGCTTCCTTCTCTGTGCTGCACCTGATGACAAGCAGGAATGTTGCTTACTCAAGGACTGAGCTTGGAATGGTGGCAATATTGCTGACAAAATAGATTTTGGCCTTCTCTTTCCATAGGCTCAAATTGATGAGAGCTTTCATATCCCCACCAGTGTCTAAATGCCAGTAGTAGGAGTTAAATTTTCCTGCTGTATTCTCATTATTACTCATTCTGTTTCTTGGAACAAAAGAGGCTCAAGTGAGCTGAGCAGCAGTTGATGAGTTTTAGGGCCATGCTGTGCCCAGTTTGGTCAGACTACTAGAAATCAGTTCTGTCTCTAGAACTGCTTGATGCAGGGTGCCTCCAAGGCACACCTCACCTCACTCCTTCTCTACACACACTCCCCAACCCAGACACACACATGTCCACACTCAGCTGGGCCTGTCTGGCACTGATCATTCACACATGGAACTCCTGACCTCTTCTGTCTTGAGGGGCTGGGTTCTTCAGGCTTCTTATTCATTCCTGAATTAATAGAAATCTTTGTAAAGTGAACCATCTCCTTTGCTGTACAAGCCCCTTTGTTTTCTGGGTTTTTTTTTTCTCTCTCTCAGATGTAAATGAATTGCCAAGATAACCCTCTCCTTTCCATGCAGGGTTTTGAGGCTAGAGAACCACAGCATTGCCATTATCTTGATATTGTATTTTCCCATCTTACTTGGCATATTTTGCCTTACAAAATATCAGCTTTCAAAAAGGCACCAACTGTTCATCAGCAGTGAAGATTATCAGAACAGCAAATTGAACTGCTTGAAATCTTGGACTAAACACCTTAAGCAAATTATATATTTGTACAACTTGCTTAGTAAGGAATCCATTCTTAATACTATTGCAGTGCAGGAAATTACCCAGAAGGAAAAAATTTGCACAGGACACTTAATATCAGAAGCTAATAGGGCAGTGAGTTTCAGGTTTAAATTTACATATAAATTTACGTAGAAAAATCACACTGAATTGAATTTCCTTTAGCCGTAATGTGTATTAGTGCCTAAGTAATAATGCCCTGAAACAGAATACAGCAATGATTATTTCATAAGTTATTACAATAATTCTAAGCTCGCTGACTAAAAATTACTACACTGTTAACCTCTTAATGGGGACTAGACATTGTACCAAGCAAGCAAACTGGGAAAACAATGCTTTGCAAATTACAAAATTACAAAAAAATATTTTTCTGAAATGGAATGAAAGAAAGAGACTGAAAAAGCATTACACTTTATGACTGAAGCTATGATGTCCTCAGCTCCACCAAAAGATACCAAAACCCATACCAAACTGATATTACAATAAATTCTACACACATAGGAAAAACTACCCAACAAAATAATATGCACATATTTGGATTTCCATGCAAAGATAGATTTAAAAAGTTGTTATCAAAGATGAGTTGAATGCTAAGAGAAGTGCTATTTTAAGATAATTATAAGAAGCCTACCTGACAAGGGATACAGACTGACTCAAAGTAAAATTAACATCCCAAATTCCCACAACTGAGAAAGTAATAACTATGCTCACATCTTAATGAATACTTTTTTGAATTTGAAATCAAGGGCATCTCTGCATCCATGGAGACTGAAGCTCAATAACTCTCCATCCTCCTGAGATCACAGGCAGATTTCCTTCTCAGAACCAGCAACCTTCTCAGTATTAGAAGAAGAAATTACCGATTATATCTACTTTTTGCTGACGTCTCTACTGAAGGTTGGCACTTCAGTGATCAGCTCAGTTGCCTAAATCACCTCATACAGTAATGTGACTTATCAAAACTCAACTGGTTTTGAGAGCCCTACTAAAAAAATGTAAAAGTCAATCTTTTCCATTACCAGAATCAATTGGGAAAGAGATCATAGCATCATAGAATGTTTGGGTTGGAAGAGACCGTGAAGATCATCTTGTTCCATGGGCAGGGACACCTTCGACTAAACCAAGTTGCTCAGAGCTCCATCCTGGCCTTGAACACTTCCAGGGATGGGCCATCCACAGCTCCTCCAGCAAACCTGTGCTCGTGCCTCAGCACCCCCACAGTTAGAAACTTCCACCTAATATCCAGACTAAACCTAGTCTCTTTCAGTTTGAGGCCTTTTTCCCTTGTGCTGTCACTGCATGCTCCTGTAGAATGTTTCTCCTGCCTGTAGGCTCCCTTCAGGTGCTGAAAGGCCACAATTAGGTCATCCCAAAGCCTTCTCTTCTCCAGGCTGAACAATCCCAATTCTCTCAGCCTTTCCTCATAGCAGAGGTGCTCCATACTCCTGATCATCTTGGTGCCTCCTCTGGACTCTCTCCAAGGTCCTTCCTGTGCTGGGGCCCTGGAGCTGGACTCAGCACTGCAGGTGGGGTCTCACCAGAGCAGAGCAAGAACAGAATCCCCTCCCTCACATGCTGCCCACACTGCTGTTGATGCAGCCCAAGACACGTTTGGCTTTCTGGACTGCAGAAAGATGGACTGCTTCTGATATCTGACACTGAATTAATGCAGCAAAGGGCCAAATTAATCTTCAAAGGAAAATCATTTACACCTACTTTGTCATCAACGTTTTTGGAAAGCATGACTCAGCAAGTGACAGATTTCAATACAGCTCCTATTCATCATTTTTATGGGTCACTTTGCTGTGCAGATACATGCACATAATATATGAGGTGCCCATGATGGAAAACAGTTTGAATCAAATCAATAGATGTATTTACAGTCCTTGGGCAATAGGACTATTTTGAGTGATGTAAATCCAGGCTGCATCTGTCAAAAACAGACATTTATCTTTTTTTCAGACTGTCCTTTCTCCTTCAGAGACTGTCATATCCACAACCCCAAAACAAAATCCTTAAGGTCAGTATCACTCAATAAAAAGCACTAGAAAGTGGAATATTTCCAAGGGAGAAATGTACTGTTCTAGGATAATGAAGTCAAGAAAGGTATCAGCGACTACTGCATGTTCAAAAAGACAATTATGGACTTGTAATATGCAAACTCTTCTACAGGCATATTATCACACTGAGATACCTGCCCAAAATAAGCCCCAAAATAGCAACAATTTCCATTTGTGACTCTTCCTTTCTTGGGGGGTTAGAAGTTAAGTAGATGCAAAGTTAGTAGTTAAGAAGATGGAAAAATTAGGATACTTTCAATTTCAAATGGCTTCTTGGAAGCCTTGACATATCAGGTATACTGTTAGCAAAACCTGTCTTTTTCAATCATTTCTCTCTGATCTAGACTAAACCTTGCTGTTAGAGATCTTAGTGAATGTCGTTCAGGTAAGTAAAGATCAGATCTGTCGTTCAGGTTTAAGTAAATCTGTGCCATTCCTTTACTTACTAGAGAAGTGCACGATTATCCCTGGACTCTGAATGTGTCCAGCACTGCAAGGTTTAGTTCCTGAATTAATTGTATCTGCCCATATAATGCTACAACAATTGGCTGTAATTATTTTCTGCTGGTCTCACTGATTTGTTTTCAAGTGCTACATATAGTCAAAATAAGGCAATAAATTCACAAATCCAATAGACTAGAACATACTTTGGGAGGCTTGGTGAGTGCTGATGATTTCTGCATATTCATAATGAAGTCAGTAACTGAACCCACAGAATTACTTCCAGGAATTTACTCTAATATAATTTAATTAGCCTACCAGCTTAATACTGGATTAATATTTAGATCCAACTGCCCTGGATTGGAAATTTGATGGGATGTGGTTAGAAATCTCCATCTGACATGTAACTACAAACATGACAAAGTCTGTATCAGTGAAATGCTGAATATCAGCTCACTCAGAAGTGACCAGGAAAAGACAATGACCAGTACTGTCCATGTTCCAGTGCTTCAAAGAAAGAAGCAGAAATATTTGGTAAAAATAAACTTACAACCACCTGTTGGAACCTAATGGTAGAATAGCAGCAGGAAATAATTATTATATTATTTCCACCAACTTTAAAGACTCCTGCTAAATGTGGAAGCAAATATTCTACTATGTGCCTCTACTCACAGCTCATGCTGGTATGAGCTTACTAAAAGTACTTTACTTTAAACTTTAAAAGTAGTAACCAACTCCAATGATATCTCATTTTATTGAATTTTTATGACCTTACTAATGAGGTAATTTACATCTCAGCTACACCACCTACCATCAAGTTACTCAATCAGTGGAGGTAAAATGCTAATTAATTTGACTGTCTTAGATCTTGCACCTACTGTGGCTCTCTCATTCTGTAGGTCTAAAAATAGATTTTTAAGGAAGCATTTCTTCACAATTTAAAAGACTGATACCATAATTATCTCTGGGGAAAAAACATGTAGAGGTAGAGATCATTCTAGTAGAAAGCTGAAATTGTCAGGGTTTCTACTGAGGAAAACTCCTCCTGAATTTTCTAGTAGTAAAATGCCTCTGATAAAACCTCTGTCTCCTAGATTCTAGACACTTGTTTTTTTAAATCCAACTTTTATTTTTGGCATATCTCTGCAGTCTCAGGAGCCAGACAGTGTTATAATATGAAGATAACTTCTTAAATGTTCATAGCTTTTCTGAAAACAGAATTATATATAAATCCAAAGGAACGATCTCTGTAAGAGTTATCTCATTCTATTCCTTATGATGACTTACAAGATCAAATAAACTTTAAAAACAGCCTCATTGCTAGCTTTTGCTCCAAGAAAAGTTAACTTTTAAGCTCTTGAGGTTTGCTCACAGATTACTGTCTCACATGAAACAATAAATGCTGCATTATAAATATTGACTTTTGTGTGTGACATGCTAGAGGTGTCTGCAGTCTGTCCCACACACTCCCTTAGCAGTTACCCTACAAAAGTAGTGCAAGCTCATTACATCACAAGCAATGTTTATAATAATATTAACATCAATATATATATATTTCTTTGACTGGTATCTGTTACTAGAACCTCTTAAAAAGCAAAAATTAGAGCAGTCTAAACCAAGGCCCACACTTGCATTCCCCTGGGTCTGTGCAGTCCAACTACTTCTGCTGTCAACCAGAAAGAAGCCTCTCTGTATGGGGAAGATGTTGAAGAAAGTGTTGATTAGAGAATCATGAATGTATGAATCATGGAGTGAGAGCATGAAGACCTTTCTATACTGATTTCTCCACATTTCTGGCTGCTCAGTTTTGACCACCTGGCAGATCACCTGTCAAGGAAAAGAATTGCTACTACAATTACCTGAAATATACTTTTTTTTGGCATATCTACATATTTGGACATGAGCCATTATTTCATCCTCCAGCTTTTATATAGTAAAAGCTGTCTCCTGAGGTTTCAACTTCAAAACCTGGGTGAGTAGCAATGACATGTTTTTGAATTGTTACATTCATCCTACAGTCACATTCTGCTGTTTAGGGCTCACACAGAACAGACCTGATGCATTCATTTTTCTAGACTGCCAAAACCAAGATGATTTGAAGGTTGGAACCAGTGATGGGAATACCCTGCCTACACTTAGATCTATATGTAAACAGCAGCAGTGTGCCAGTGACCTTTTAAAAGCACCACAAAGAGCTCAGAAGCAGTGTGAAAGTGGTCTGGGAGCCTTTACAAACAGCAATAGCAGCACAAGCTTCAACACACAAGAACAAGTCTTGTAGAAGTGAAGTGGGCAACATGTTTTAGAGATAAATTACCAACTTTGGGGTACTCATGTCGTTCTAAAGGACTTGAGTGAGAGAGGAAAAAAAAAAAAAGATTTGGCAGAGAAAAGACAAAACTATTGTCTCCCCACTTTTGTGGAAATCAAACTCAATCCCTTCAGGCATTTGGTTTTATTAAAGCAGAAACTAATAATTCACTGTTCCAAACAGACCTTCCCCTCTGGCTTATCTCCTGCTATACAGATCCTGCTTGGAGCTCACATATTAGATATTTCCTCTCAAGACAGAAAATACTACTTTTCAAATATATGGATGGATTAAAAAGTCTCTTGACTTAGTGAACCAGTGATATTCACTTAGAATTTTCTCCATGAAATAGACAACTGCTAATGAGTAAGTGCTTAAAGCAATAACTAACAGCCTTTTAGACACTTTACATCAAAACTTAAGAATCGCCTTCCTTCTTGACCTCTACATTCAACCTGAATAAATCCATTAGAATATTTGCAAGCCAAGGTAACTACTGCAGTTCATTTTTCTGAACAATCAGAGATAATGGACCTGAATTTTCCAGCCTAAGTTATGCCTCTGTAATACTGTTAAAAAGTACAAGTAAACACCAAAGTAAAATACGGTAACAAAAGTTTTAATTGTATTGTTACAATTTTGTCAATGGTTGAAGACATTGACAATTATTAATAGATAAAATTTAAAAATATGGTTGTTTTCTCTGCATTTAGAACTAAAAACTTGCATATGTACAAACAACTCATAATAACTGGAAGTGTTATTTAATTAATGAGTAATGAACACTAAATAAATTTTAATTTAACTTGAAAACTTTCTTCTTTCACAGATGGTTCCTTTGAACTGTTAAAATTCTTTGTAAATTATCCTTTCTAAATCCCAGACTAATATATAATGATTACTGAGTAAATATTCACTACCTCCTTCCAGGTGAAATGAGTAGTGCTAATTTTTACTCCCCATTTCTCTCAAACAGCTTTAGCTGGAATTCATTCAGTGGAAATATTTGCTGCAGGGAATCAATTTTATGACCTTTAGGTTAGGTACTTTTATACAAATAGCTCTGCAGGTTCAGCTAAGGTAGTCTCCATCATCACTGAGACTTTAGCTTTTCTTTAGCCTTCTAACATTTCAGTTAAAATGATTTTCATTTACCTTTACACCAGGAATTCAAGTCAAGGAGCAAATTCATTTCTAAAAGGCTGAAGAACAGCCTTCAGATGGAATAGACACTGGGCCCTGCCTCCTTCTGAGGGTGAGGATTTAAGCAAGTGACAGAGATTGTCACATTTACATAGTCACCCCTTATTCTGATTTAAATAGAAGAGGAAAAATCTGGATTACTTTTTCTATAGGCCAAACTAGCAAAAATAGATAGGGTTGTAGCCTAAAGTAAAAACATCCAGTAAAACTGTATAACTTTTAAACCAAGTCATTCCTGAGTTAATGGCATTTTTCAAACTTCAACATCTTCAATATTTGTTTTCAAATCAAGTCCTCAACCAACTTATATACTTACTTGAAGTTCCCAATTCAGATGTTGAGAATCCTTGTATATGTGGATTAACTTGTTGCTCATTATAATGATTTAATTTAATTATCATCTGCTGTTTCAGAAGCTGCACAAACTGTCCACAGAAATCCAGCAGAAAAAAAATCCTAGTTGTTTTAACCCATGTTCTAGAGATGCAGACCTATAAAATTTTATTTGAATTTCCTTAGAGAACTTTTCAATAGTATTCTGATCATGGGAACACAGCAATAATATTTTGGAGAAGCAGGAATATTCGTACATTTTGTGGGAGCAGTAGTGCCCCTGCCAAAATAGTCTTAAAGATAGAGCTTCCTGTTATACAGGAAGCTGTTATACAGATGGACAACCTTCATAGGTATTGAATGAATAATAAAGATCCCTTCTTCCTATTCCTTCATCTTACATAAGGAAAACAGAAAGTTCTCCCCAAGTCACATCAATCACTGAGGGGAAGAACAGTGCAGTAGCACCAGTTTTCTTGGCAGCACTGAGAAATGGCAGGATGGGTTTAAAGGCTAGACTTCTGCAGAAAAATTTACAGAACATCACTTGTAAGAGCCTGCAAACATGGTTGGAAAATTTATCCTTCACTACATCTTTTGGAGAAATTCTCACCGTTCGCTTTCAGGTTCCTCTGACTGTTATTTAAAAAAAAAAAAGAAAAAAAAAACCAACAACAACAAATACAAACACGGAAAAAACCCCATCCAACTTTAAGAGTATACATACAACCATGTTTTGTCTTGAGCCAAAAATCTAGCATAAGTTCCTAGCACTGATAGAAAGACAGGGAATAGGGTTCAAACACTACGTTTGGCTTTCAATAATGTTTCTCTACTACCTAGTTCAATCTGTATTCCAGATATCAGCAGTGAGCAAATTTTTCTTAAAAAGAACTTTTTCCATGGACTTGCTGTGTTTAATGATTGAGAAGAAAACCCTCTTGTTTTGATTCCTCAGCACCAGATGAGCAACAGCAGTTATGGACTAAGGGAATTGGTAGTTTCATTATTCAAGGCCACTCTCTTTCTTCACATAACAGTTATTTTTCATACATATGACCACTTATCCAGATGAAACATCTCCTCTAATTACTTGGTTTAGATCTAGCCTCACATTTTTGTTCCATGACAGTTAGTGATAGCTCAGATGTCATTTTGTGATCTACATTAGCTCCCTGCTGTTATACCACAGAACAGAGGATTATTCATCCTTAGGGACAAAAGGAGGGGCTGCTATATCTTTATCAAAAAAATGCACTCATATTTTTATATTTCTAATAATTTACCTTATTTTTCTGTTTTTTTTAATATATTTTTATGAGCTATACAAATATGCTCTGGTCTGAATTATTTACCAAACTGTTTCTAGTTAGAATGATTAATAATTACTACCTTCTCAAATTTGTTTTTCCTCCCACCAACCACGTTGCCATGGTTCTTTTACAGAATGATACTTTTTATACTACCAATTGTCATGAAAGCATAGGATAGAAATTAAAAAAATCCTAGGGCATGATTCATAACTTCAGGTTACTCAATTTCTGAGAACATGATCCAAGTAGCAGGCAAATATAACAATATTCAGACTAGAGTTTTGCTTAGGATTTATGAAAAATTAAGGTACCACAGCTCTGAAAACAGTGTGTCACTGTCTTCAACTGCCAAGTTACATAATTACAAAATGTTCTTAATTATATGCTTTTTTACTTTTAAATAAATAATGAAAAACTTAATAAGGGAGACACTGACACATAATTTCAATTCTAACCTGGTTCTGTTCTAACACTAGTGCTATTTGTAACAGGACCTCTACATTATACCTGTGAATTGACATAATGCAGTTACCACAAAATGCCAACTCCTGCTAGAATAAACATGATGCAGTGCTTTTTTGACAGGAAGGGTTACACAGACTTGGGTGCTGTGCTCTGTCTGTAGCAGCAGGCAGTGAGACAGAAGGAGATGTAGAGCAAAGCAGGTGGTGTGAGGACTCAGCCTCCACACCACGTGAATGCCCATCCATGTTTTGCTGATGAGTGGTCCTGTTTCACTCCCATGATCTTAAACACTCATCAGTGGTTGAAGAACATTAAATGAGCATGTGGAAGATATTCTTCAGTTAAATTACACCCAAAACAGATGGATTTCATCCACTCCAGGACTGCTGTGTGATACAGATGAAGGAGCAGTATGGCAATCAGGAGAGACATCCAAAAACCACTCTATTCCCGTGTACTGAGAGTTTAACACACATGCATCTTTTTTATGTGGGTTCCCTTCAAATAATTAAACTGAAGAAGGAAAGGTGCCAGGGAAGAGGAATGGCCTAGGGAAAATACCAAGCAACTTGTAGTGGGTATTCTAGTAGTGACATGGACCAAAAAAATTAAATCTAATTAAGTTTAGGGACTAAATTAAATCTAATTCAATTTATGTTTCAAATTGGGGGAATTACTCTGTTTCTATGTCAAAATAGGAAAAAAAAACCATTATCTTTTAAATTTAAAAAGCTATTTACTTTACGTCCTTGTAGAGGTCTTCACTGAAATCCATTTCATAGAATCATAGAAAAAGCTGAGTTGGAAGGGATCAACAAGGAGCATCAAGTTCTACTCCTGGCCATGCACAGGACACCCCAAGAGTCATTCCATGTGCCTTAGAGCACTGTCCAACCACTTCTTGAGCTCTGTCAGGCTGGTGCTATGACCACTGTTCCAGTACCCAACCAGAAATCCATACTATCTACGTAAGAGTAAGGATTACAATAGGATTTGACTTTAAACTTCCAACTAGATTATTTCTTCTATTCAAAAAGGATATTTCTTTTACTGATATACCATGATTAAAATAATTGAAATTAGACTGGAGCTTAAAATTAATGACTTTTTCAATATGGCTTATGGCTTTCAATATTGACTTATTCAATATCTTAATTTCCATATACACCTTAATCATAATCTGGTTAATAGCAAAGTACAATCTTAAATGATTTCAGCTATAACAGGTCAAAAGAGTTTTAAATAAACTTGGGCAGCATAAAAATGGGTTTGATCCATTTAACTAATCAATCTCCAATTTGAATTTTAGGTTGAGAGAAAGAACATATCCCAAAATGATATGTAGTGAGATGGGTCTTAACAATGTAAAAATGCAAATTTAAAATATTTTATTAAAAACTTGAGTTAAACCAAATTATCTCTAAGTCTTTCAGATACATATCTGCAGATATGCTTTGATATTGAAATTTTGCACCTTATGTTGAAACACAGAAGTAACAAAGCAAGCCAAAGGTAAATGTCACTGGAAAATTCTGAGTTGCTCCCATTCAAGATCATTAATCTAATCTAAGCATTATGCAAAAGACAGATGAAAGCACCTGCAACAATACTTAGCACAGCAAATTCTGAGCAAATTAAATGAGGATGGCAACACAATGCATGAGTTTGGGGTGGGGGCAGTACAGACCTAACTGTGATATTTCTTTTTAGCTGATTTTATGCACTGAAAACATAAGAGAGCAACTCTATGCTGACACCAAGATGTGAGCTACAGACAATTGTGGGGTACTGCTAGGTAGAACTTCTTGTTTCTTCAGAATTGTTGGCACTCTTCAACAGAGGAGTAGCATCAACTGATGGCCAATGCCTCAGGCCATCCATAAACATCAGAACATGCACAGAGTCACAAACTCAGCCTGAATCCTGACACCTCTCACCTCCCCTTTCATGTGGTGTGAGCTGTCACCCTGCCACAGGCCTTGAGTTTCAGACAGACACCCATGTATGAAGTACAAAAGGCTGAGTGGGCCTAAAGCATTTCCAAACCTCAAGCACAACACTGGAATCTACAAGCAAATGAACTCATCAGCTACAGGAGGACATGTGCCATGATTCCACACTCTCCACTGTTCCTGGGGGACCCCTCAGCTCCCTGGGCTCTCCCTTGCTGTCTGCAGGCTGGTGGTCACTGTGGCCACCTGTTCACCATCAAGAACTGTGAGATGCTACACCTGGCTCATTTAAAACCCCTGTCCTGCCAACTTACCTCTGCTGTAGCCAATTTCTGATGTTTCTGAAGTCTGTTCACTTGTGTAAGACAGAGCAGTACTTTTGACATGCTAAGGATAAATTTGTATCTCATTTGATGATGAGATTCAGCTATTTCTACCATACAAAAGCAGTGTTATTAGTATTTTAAATTAAATGTTTCTAATCCTCTTCATTCCCAGGGCCAGGAAGGAAGACTCTAAGGTCAAAAAGAGATTAATGTATTCATTAAATCTGACTCACTGATGTAGCAGATGTACCAGGTGTCTATGCTTTTTAAATATTTATCACTTTTGAAGCAGTTTCATGTTCTCACCTTCACAAGACTCTGTCTACTGTTGTCACTAGTAAGATCTTCCAATGTTTTATTGTTCTCATTGCTGGGACATTCCATGCAAGATTAAATAATTCTCAGATGTAAATTTTTGGCCTCTAGTTCTTGATGCATGTTGGTCAGCAAAACTGAGACATCATCACTAAATATTCTTTAGAGAATGATCACATTTCTTCTCCAGTTTTTCTTTGGCAAACTAAGCTGATAGAGCTATTTAACATTCATGTGACAAGGCCTGCTTTTCCAGTCTCCTGTGCTTCTAGGAGATTTCTTTGATTTTCTTCCATTATTTCAAAACAAATTTTAACCTTCAAGATCCAGGTGTGTGCACATCCTAATAACAGTACCACCAGCATTATTTGCTTTCTGTCGGTGTCTGACCATTCTTCAGCAGTCAAGGACTGTATTGGTTCTCCTTCCTGGTGTCACACTGACAGTTCTACTGAGACATTAGCTAGGATAATCCCATTCACTTACATTAGAGACAGAAAGTTCTCACACTCCAGAATTAAGTGCCTGACATGTAACCAGTAAATTCAGGAATCACAGTTCCACAATAGTAACCACATGTTATTTGCTAGTCAGAAATATTCATGTCATATTCCAAATTCATCAATTAAAAAAAAAATAAAATTACATTTTCCATAAAGATCTGAAGAAGAGGTATAGGTCAAGAATTTAAATGGCCTGAACATTGCAGAAGTATTTTGTACTTTAATGTGTTTTTTTCCAGTTTTCACATTGAATTTTATTAAAATTTATAGGAAGAGTTCAAATGCACCTTGAGAATTTCTCATACAATAGGAGTCAATAGTGTACTTCAAATCTAGCTTTCCCTTTTACCACTTCAGAGTATTTTCAGATCAGAAAATGATACAAGGCAAAGCATGATCCTGTGGGACAACAACCTACACTACTCTTTTCGAGGTCTCAAATTACAAACTCTTTTAGTCTAGCTTTTATGTTTCTCACCAGACACCTCCCAGCACACTCATCCAACACCAAGACTTTGAAAACATTTTCTGTTTCTCATCCCTACATAAGTTCACATTCAGGATACTGAACTTCAAGGAAAGAAAAGCAAACCTGAAGTCATACATGAACAAGGATATTTAAATATTTTCAGGAGTGCTTACTGGGTTGGACTTTTCCCCCCATATGAACACATGTAAAATCAACCAAGGAGACTCTGCTCCCTTCCCAGCATCTGTCACTGCAAGAGGTATTCCCCTAGCACATTCATCACATATTTTTATTTGCAAAAATGTTCCTGGAGAAAAATACCATACCTACTTATTTCTGCTCATAGAACCAGTAACCACTATATGTTATTAACAGCAGCATTTGTTAGCTGCTCACAATGCTTGCAAAAAACACATGTCCAGATGATAAAGCAAAAATCCATTTACAGAAGTTAGGAAAAATATTAGCTCTGAAAAGAAACACCTTAAAAATGATAATTCAAAGACAAATGCAATTACAAATCTGTGGAAAACAAAACCACTATTTATTAAGCAAACATACTAAATTATTTTATCTTTACATAGTCAAGTGACTTAAAGCATACTTACTTAAAATGATGTAATTGTTCTTCTCGTATGACTAATATAATTTCTTTTTTTTGAGAGTGACAGTATGTATTCCTCTAGTTATACAAACACAATTAAATACATCCCAATGACTAATGAAATTTAAGTGACAATAATAATTTGGCATGCATAAATAAGCAAAGTAGCAAAAGAGCCATATTCTGTTGTGAACAACACAGAAACTGAAGTTTTTGTAGAATTCAGGCTTATTTGAAATCCAAAATTAGAAGCAGTTGTCAGCAGAATAAAAGTGTAATTTTTCAAACACAATAAAGAGGATACTTTTATTCAAACATTCATTTCAGTTCATATCACCAAGCTTAAATGAGATCTTGGTAAGTATTGAATTTTGTTACTCAAAAAATGATTATGTGGTCACTTAATAAAATTGATTAATCCTTTGTGATAGCAGCCAGAACAACAATAAAAATTATATTTTTCTTCTAATGTGGTAGAACAAAATGAGACATTTAGGGTAATCTTACCAGAGCTCTGCATTCCACATTTATCGTCCTTTCCGCTGCTGCTGGTGTGCTGTAAATCTTCAAGGAGAACCACACTTTGCAATTTGTAGAACTTCCTTCTGTGTTAAAAAGAACAAAATGCCTTACAAATTATCCTATGAGGTGATCAATCCTAGCAGCCTTCAAATCAATGAGAACTTTGAACTTTTAGCAGAAATGCCAGTCACTGTTCATACTGAGACATCATGACAAAGCAAACATGAACTGATTTAATCACTGTCAACAAATGGCATTATCTAATCCCTTCTTATCTGGATTCAAAATAGCAACAAAATCAATATATGCACAAATTGAATGGAAATAGCACTTTGGCAAATTAGCTTCCTAGATTACCACACTGTCTGGGTTTTAAATATCATTGATTTGTAACTAAAACGTTTTAGGAAACTGACAGTATTTATATAATTTTATATCAGGAAATCAAAATTAGTTCCTCTCATAAAATCTTTTGTGTATCAGAGAAATTAAATTCTGTTCAGTTCCACAGGATTGTTGCTGTGCAATTTCAGTCAAGAAATCTGTGCTGTGATAAAATGTATCTTCCAGAAAGACATTGGGTCTTGATTTGAAGATATCCACTAGCAGTTTGTTCTGGTGGCTACCCACGGGCATTGGAAGACATTTAAATACAAGTCTAATCTCAATTTCCATTAATTCACTTCACCATCAAGCCAAAAGATTTTGCAATGACTTTATCTGATAGATTTAGCAGACCTGGCACTAAGTATCTAGCATTTTCCTGTTTTTAGAACATAGTCATGAATGTTAATAAAATTATCTCATCTCTCTCATTCAGGTAGATGAAACAAATTAAGCCTGAAATCTCTACCTATAAGGCTTGATCTTCACAACACAAATATTTCATGTGGTAAGATTTTTGCATGCATAAAGAGTTATTCAGCACCTTTTAATAATGCATACCCAAGAACTACTTGCACTGTTCCTGTTTGTCAGTATATTGTATGAGATGAAAATAGCCTTAATCCTCCCACTCACGCTTTCCTGAATTATAAACTAGAGAGCTCCATTAGCACTCCTGTTTTACCACAGCATTAGTCTTGGGACCTCCTACTGGTTTTCTCTTCTGCTGTGACCTCAGCTCTTCTCAGTCACCATTTTCCTTTTTGCAGTTCCTTATTCTGCATATATGACTTTATTTCTAAACCCTGTTCCCAATCAAATTGTTTCTCACTGGCTTTATTTGCATTATTTTCTTAAAATTTTCACCAAATACATCCTGTATTAAATTACCCGGTTTTTGGGGGTAATTTATTAATATTAATTTGATATGCATACAATTTACTGGGTTTTAATAACAAATTCCAGCCTTACACTGTCTGGAATAGCTTAAGTGTCTTGCAATCTATAAAAATTAGCATCACTGAGCTAAAGACATCTTCTGAATGTCCTTAAAGGGATTCTGGAATGTACATTACCCTGAGTTTAATCCATTAAAAATGTAAAAAAATAAGTACACAGAAGAGAGGTAACTTGTCCAAGAAGGGAGGATCACCTTACATCAAAACAGAACATACTACCTTGGAAGCTGAAATAAAAGTTCTCAATTAAAGACCAAAAGAAAATCAAAGAGTACCCATAGCTTGGGACATCAAATCCTTCAAGAACAAAGTCAAACCCTATGAAAATACTCTCAAATTCAGGTAAGAAACAAAAGAGGAAAACGTCAACAGTAAAGTTGCATTTACTCAGGATATGTGATTAAACTGCAGGACAAAGGGATTTATTAAAGTACAACAACACGTTCATGAATGAATGTTCTGTACAGTTAAGAAAAACAGAAAAGAGCATAAGCTGCTATTTAAACAGAAAATTAACAAGGCTGCCACCCTCTCCTCAAACCTCCAAGAACGCTCATGCAAAAAAAAACCCTCCACCCCCAAGTGACAACTTGCAAAGGATTTAAGAAAGCAGTAGCACAACCTTTTCAAACTCATCTGAAGCTGGTAGCCTGACAAACTCAGAAGGGCTGATAGATGATCAGGGTAGAGAAGGAATGCTGAAGGAAGATAAGGCTGCAGCAGAAAATCTAAATTAATTCTTTGCAGTAGTGCTCATTACAGTGGAGTTCAGGGACTTTCTAAACTCTAGAGCTTGTTTTGAGGGGAATGGTCAGAGGGACTCTTCCAAATTCAGGTTCCAGCAGAAAAAGTTTCAGAGCAGACTGATAAAGAAGAAAGTAACAAAGCACCTTAGCAAGAGATTGTCTGCCCAAAAATTGTGGTTTAATGACAGGTGTCCCTGTCCATGGCAAGGGGGTTGGAATTAGACAACCTTTAAGGTGGATTCCAACCCAAACCACTCTGTGATTCTGCAAGTCTGTGAATTCAAAAGGACCTCATGTATTAAATCATGGTGGTGCAAACCAGCATGTGACTCCTAGCTTAAGTCAGCTTGGGATATGAAGAAATGAAAAGGCAGAGAATGTGTTGCCAATTTTTAGACAGGTCTC
Organism: Erpornis zantholeuca; assembly: GCA_013400515.1. Classification (NCBI taxonomy): domain Eukaryota; kingdom Metazoa; phylum Chordata; class Aves; order Passeriformes; family Timaliidae; genus Erpornis; species Erpornis zantholeuca. Next base: position 2,106 of record VZTN01019205.1, on the reverse strand, counting down.
CTGCATAAATTCAGAAATTACAGATGTGAATTTTTTTATATATTCCAACAAAAATTATTAAGCAACAAAATAAGGGAGAAAAGCCACAACATAAAACTATTTTAATTCCTGGACAAAACCAGCAGCTGTGTGAATAAGGGAGGTGTGGTTATATAGCACCTGGCATCATTACTTGTCCTCATTACATATTAGGCCTTCCAGAAATTACTGTATCGATTCTGCACCTGTAGAAAGGAGCCAGCCCTGGTGCTCCAGGGCCTTTCTACAAACCACACATGTCCATGTTTTTTTCAGAAGGCTTATTTATTAATATCAAGAAACAGAGCAAATCTTTCTCCCTCCAGCAGGTTCAGCTGGAGGAAATGTCTGTGTCCCTCTGTCTGTGTCTCTTCCGACTGTGTCCCAGCTAGGAATTCACAACAAGACAGAGGAAGACATTTCATTGGCCAAGGCAACAACTTTACCATAAACAATTCTCTTATTTACATTTTTCATCAAAGCTCACTCCTGGGAAACTACAAAAGATTCCCTTAGAAAATGGTTTTTAGGGCAGTTTAACAAAAGCTTGCATTTGTCCAGCCTTTCTCTGAGATTTCTTAAAAAACCCACAACAAGCCATCACCACACTGCAACCAAGATACTTTTCCATATACACTTAGAGTCTTCTTTTTCTCTCTGACTACACATTTCTCCTCTGTATTCATAACTTTCCTGATTCACATTTTTGTTCTTCGTAATTGCAGTAATATAAAACTTATAATCTACTTCCCTTCTCACTTCTTCCTAAAAAATTCATTTATTCTGTACAATTTGCTTAAAAACTACTCTAATTCCTGACATGTCTCAAAAGCAAAGCTTTCAAGTCAAGTTACTTTCTTTTTAGTTTTGCTTCAAGTATTTTGAGCTATTAAAACTTTCTTTTTAGTGTTAGAAACTCTCGTTTCTTTTCTGCACTTTTTATGCATTTGAATATTTAGATTCATTTACATTATATTTTTTTCTCAATTTTGAAAAATCAAGTATTTTTTCTGGAGACCCTAAATAAATCATATTACTTACAGATTACCTTTCTGGAAAACAGCTCTCAAGTTTGAGAGGGAATACATTGTATGCTTTTTTCAATAACATTGTCTGTATTTAGGTATTTTTAATCATAATATAATTTGCATAACACTTTCAACAGGCATTTCCCAAAAAAAACTGTTAAATACTTTAATGGAAACAGTCTTCTTTATACATGGTGTGAACCTGGCATTTCTCTGCTGAAGGAACTCCTTTTATACTTTTGCAGCTGAACTTTTAACTGAATGTTCCTGCAAGTTCTCTGTCAACTTTTACTCGGTGAAAACATAGATGAGTGGTTGCTTTGCTGCCCACTTGCATTGTTAAAAAGATAAAACTCAGGGCTTTATTCTCACTTAGCAGAAAACTGATACCAAATAGTGACTTTAAAGGTGAGTCCCACCCCATGCCTTTATCCATAGAATGTACTTGAAACATCAAGGTTGATTTATGGCAAGTATCCTCATCCCCAAGTAGTTATAATAATTACAATTACTAATAGTAGTTATAATAGTTATAATTTTACTCTGAATTTCTTCTCTTCCTAAGGCAACCCACAAGACAGAAGCAGTTCTTACTCTCAAGAATACTCACAAGTCACTTCCAAAGCTATAAAAATCTATTGAAGGTTAAGCAAATGCTTTTGAAATTTCCTTTAGTTCTATCTCAGCATTTC
>VZTN01019204.1:0-20282 GCA_013400515.1 Erpornis zantholeuca | reverse complement strand
ACAGGGTATGTCTGTGATATCCATGAAGGAAAGTGGCTTGATCCAATTTTGCATTTTAACAGGGTGGACAAAAAGACAGACAATGGACTATCAAATATATCCTTTGGTTTATTTTGTTTTCTTTCAGGAGGAAATCTTTAATCCTGAAATGGTGATCCCTGCAAAGCAGAAACAAAAAAAAGTTGGTTTTGTTTGCCTTTCAATAGGCTGTATTGAACTGGAAAAGTTGACAAGTTTGGGCTTTTAGTCTGTTGGGTTTCTTTTCTTTTTGTTAAGAAATGCGCTCTGCCCCGTAGAGGGAACAGAGCTGCTGAGAAGCGAGTACTTGAAATCAGGGTAATGGGGCATCAGAGTTTTTGCTGTGCTGGTTGAAGCTCTGAAGAAAGGCTAGAAATGAACGCCACTTTATGGAACAATTTCACTTGACCTCTTTGCTTGAGTACTTTGTGAGTTCAGCTCAATTTACTTCAGCCTTAACTATGTTTTATGACACAGATATTTTCCCTTTCCCATGGCACAAAATAGTTCTCTTCTTACAAGGAGTTAATTGCCTAGGATGAAGTCAGTTAAAAAAAAAAATCATCCTGCCTACCGGTTGCTTTTCCCCTCTTCTTTTCATGTAAGTTTGAAGAATTTTAATTTGTGGCAAGTTGTTGCTGTTGCACAGCAACTCTTACACACATAAAACAGCCACAAACTCCACATAAATATAATGCTAATAAACCAGGAGTGAAGCTAACTAATAGATGACCAAGTTTACTTTGTAATAGAAGTTGCCTCTCTGGTTGTATCTTGTTGCTGTCTAATTCTTTATCATGCCATGTCAATTACATTTTTAATCCTTTTTATTTTAGTATGGAATGTTATTGTGGACATAACATTGATATTCCCTCCTTAAGGGTGCACTGTAGCACCATCCTGGCACTCCAGCGATCATCTCAGAATGTGTTTTGAATCTTGATTAACATCAGTTGGAAATACCAAGGGCAGTTTGTCTGTGACAGGAGTGGGTGAGTGTCTCGCATAGACATTGGGCCATGAGGTCGGTCCACGCATGCCTCTGGTTATGTTCCTGATCACTCCAGAGTATTTGCACACTTCATAAAATTATAAGCAATGTCAGAAGCCATCAGGAGATACTTAAATCCTTTGTCTCCTTCTAGAGGACTAGTGCATTTGGCTGTCTGATAATGACCTGAAGTCAGAACTGTCACGGTCCATCTGCAGTGCACCAGTGCGGGTCAAATAATTTCCTAGCCACTGATCCTTCACCAGTGACCTTGCATTAATTCTGCTCAGTAACAGTAAAGCAGCAGTCCCACCCCCTTCCCAAACACATACTTCTCAGTTCCCTCCTGACCCTAAGTGTGAGATTAGGCTGCATACCTAGCATCTGCTGTGCTTCTCTTGATGTCATGGCCTGATGACCAGAACCTTTCTTTATTCTTCTCTTTTTTTCTTTCATGACTTGTTTTCCTCTGATGCTGTATTTACATCTTCCTCAGAGCAATTATGGTCACTACAGAAGCAGTATTTGTCCCTGTAATAGGACAACCCCATAACAAATCTGAGCCATCAGATCCCAGCCTGTGCTGTTCCATGGAACTGTCATGTTCCAAACGAAGAATGAAGCATTTCCCCATACTAAACTTCAGGAAATTTCTGTCTGACTGTTCCTCCAGTTTATCAAGAATGACAGCTCTGTAGTCTAGTGTTTCAAGTGCTCTACACAATTCACCATCATCTGCAAACTCGGCAAAAATTTATTCTGGCCCATTTCTGAGGTCATTAATGAAAATACTACAAAGTATCTGCCCCACTATTGACCCTCATAGCTGGTAACTGACTGTCAAGTAGTTTTGAACAGCTGACACCTAAACCGAACTCAGCAGTCGGGGTAGTTTCTCATACATTTTTTAAGTCATTAATCCAAACCATATTTCTTTATAAAGATGTTATTTCAAACTGTCAGATGTCTCACTAAAGTCAAGGTGAGCAGCCTGTAGTTCTCTCCCCTCATCCATATTCAAAGAAAGCAACCAGGTTTGTTGGGACAACTTGTCCTTGGTAAATCTGTGCTGGCTGTTCCCAGGGACCTTGTTGTTCCTATGTCTGGGCATAGCTTCCAGAATGATTTACTCCGTAATCTTTCTAGAGACTGAGGACCTGCAGTTCCAGGTATCTTTTTGCACCCTTTGCTTTAAAAAAAAAAAAAAAAATTTCTTTCCTTTCTGCCATCTTAAGGAACTTCTTTGATCACTGTGATCTCTCAAAGAGATAGAGAGTAGCCTGCTCAGCAATCTTGGAAGTATCCCATCAGGATCTGCAGGCTGTGTATATTTACTTTGCTTAAGTGGTCCTCATCTCAGTGTTCCTCTGCTGTGCATAATATTATTCCCCCTCCTTCCTCCCCAGTCTCTGGCCTGAGCACAATTGTCTGGGAAGTCTCAGGAAAAAATCTGTCAGTAAAGTGGGGCTCTCTAGATATAATGACAGTTTCAGTTTCAGGCAAGTTTTGGCCTTCCCTGTCCTACATACATGCTGCTCTTCTGTATTCTTCCTGGATTGTTTGACCCTATTTTCACCTTATAAATGCTTCCATTTCTTGTTTGGGCTCAATCAGAAATTCCCTCTGCAGCCAGGCCTTCCTCCTGACACACTTGCTCATTTTTCTGTGAATTGAAATGAATCAGTCTTGGGCTTCAAGAAGCTGTCTTGGAAGACCAGCCAGCTGTGCCAGGGCCCTTTGCCTTGGAATGCTGCCTCCCAGGGAATCCTTGTGTCAGTTCCCTGAACAGGCTGAACTTGGCTTTCACATAGAGCATGTTGGTGATGTTGCTGCTTGCCCTCATCTCTTTGGAACTTGCATTCTACCACATTATAATCACAGCAGCTTTCCTCATAAAATTGCTTTTGTTTTCCTGATCATTTCTGCTCTACCCATCTTTTTGGTTTGCTTGTCCAACACATCCATGAATAAATTATCCTTACCAGTTCTGGAAATTTCTGGATTGTTTGTATCCAGCAGTGTTCCCCTCCAAGCATGTGGTGAATTGCTCCCCAGCTAGTTAGCCCCTGCCTACATTGTTCCAAGAGGGTTTTCCTTGCTGCATGCAGGGCTTTGCAATGGTCCCCATTGGCTCATTCCTCCACCCTGCATAGTGCCTTCTGAAAAACAAATACTTTTGCTTGAGAGGTACATGGAATGCTCTACCAGCCGTGGCTACTGCCTTCCTTCACACACACATATGCACTGCTGTCACTCTCCTTCCAAAACAGTTGAAATGGAGACAATGGTAAGGCAATTCCATATATTCTGATTACATATGACCTCATTAGCACATTTCCTCCTGCAAAATAAAATTCTCTTCAGACAATGAAATCTTGTTCTGGAACAAATAAGTCCTCATTTTATAAAAAAGTAGTGTAGGGGAGGGGGTTTCATTTAAGGAATTTTTTATTATTCAGTTTTTCTGAGAGAAAAAGAAAAGAAAAACAGCAAAATGACAAGAAAAATAGAACAAGAAGAACAATTGCAGTATTTCAAAGCCAGTGAAAATTAGACTAAGCCAAATGGAAATCATAATTCTTCTATTTCCCTGGTTGCTCAGACATGGGTAATAGGTTTGGCAAAGCGTCAAGAAGGAACAGGGGACAAACTGTGGTGTATTTAGAAGAATCAAAAGGCTGTTCAGAAGAAAGGCAGTTTTCAGCCCACCTCAGAGGAAAAGAGTCTTAAGTTTATCTCCATCATATTCCTTACGAAGAGGATAAAGGAGAGCAAAACACACACAATGCAAAGACACTTTCCAGCTTTGGAAGGGAAACTAAGGCAATAGGGCAGACTTGCTAGGTACTCTTTTTTCTTTTGATTTAGCATAGTGTGCTTTAATCCAAAAGTACATGGCAAAATTAAAAACACAAGCGGGATAATGAGCTTTAAAAGCTGCAAAGTGCAGACTCAGGCAGGTCGTAGTGAAACACAGAACATATAATAGCACCCAAAACAGAAGTCAGAAAACACACCGTGAGTCCAATTCTCTTAGAGGAGGTAACTGTCAGAAATTAAATTGGCAGAAATTGCCAGGTCTTTCATAGTGCTTGCATGCTTCAAGCAGAGGAGCTAACAGGCCCAGAAAGTTATCATATTTCACATTCTTTTTGAGAGAAACCCCAGGCTGACAGCTTTTGTGTCAAGAGGATCTGAGTCTCAGGATGTCATTACTGATGTAGCTTTAGCTGCAGGAGTACAGGGACAGTATTTTAGTGTCATAGACCATCTTTCCACTATTTCCAAGGTTATTTCACAATGGAATAGCATTGCATTTGTTCACACTTCTCATGAAAGTCTGCCGTGAATATCAAAAGGCACAGAAATGATCCAGTGTGAGGAAAAAACAAACTTACACAGTGGGAATCCTAAGGAGGTGAGAAACTGTTTTACCAGAGATGGCAAAGATCTAGAAGTAGCTGTCCACTTGGGAAATCCCTGCATACCTTGTTGCACAAAACCGAATATCCTACCAGGGAAGGATAATGGTTTACCCAGTTGCTCCGCTCTTTCCTTCACATGCCGCAGGATGACAGTGAGTCCCTGTGGGTTAGTCAATGACATGTTCCTAGGATCATTGCATAAGGGCATTCATGCATGTAAAGAAGTTCTCATGATGGAGCTAAATAGAAAGTACCCTCTGAAACAGATTAGCTTTGGAGGTTGAAAGTAACCTTGCCATTTTCTAGCAATGAGGTCAGTTAAACATTAAAGTAGCTTACTAGGCAAAGAAGTTGAATTGTCTTTGCTTGGGCTCTTTGAAGTCAGAGTTGATACAGTTCAGAAAGATGTTCTATTTGTTTGGGGTTTTTTCCTAACTGATTTTGAGGGGAGAAAATGCACTTCTGAGTATTTCAGAGGTCAGAATAATTGGTCAAGATAGTTGTGCTTCAGTGCTTAGAGGATGGGAACTTAAGGTCCCTCACAGCTCATTTAGATTTGTTTTTAAAAGCCAGTTTACAATCGTTACTATGGGCATAGTCAGGAACTGGTAAAGTACAGGCCACACAGTGAAACAGTGACTTCCAGCTAGTCCTGGACAGAAGATACAGTTTGGGACACCAGATCCACACAGACCACATCTGTAATGTTCTTTCTCATGCTCTATAGCACCACATCCTGGACCTCTTTCTGATCTACTGTTCTCTAATACCTTCTACCATTTCAGTTTTGAGTTGTCTTCTTCTGACCCTGTATACCTGAGAGACTTTACACAAGCTAATTTGCTTAATTCAAGTCCTTTATGGTATTTTGAGGAGGCAGTTCCTGACAACTGCTCTGTCAGAGGGAGGGAAAGCCTTCTGTTTCAAATACATTCACCATTTGAGTATGAAAAAAACTGTTGCCCTGGTATAGGAAAAATTGCCAGAGTTTTCAAATGAATTGCTGAAAATTTACAAAGAGGAGAAAGGAGGAGGAAAACATAGATTCTGTCTTTCAATTCATGCCTTCCTTCCCTATCTCTCTTTCCTCTTCTTTTCCCTTTTTCCCTTTTGGATTATTTGGTATATAAACAGCTTTTATTATGAACTTTGCTGAGAATATTAATAGTATTCTTGTACCTTGCTTGACACATAGCAACCTTCCAATAGGAAAGACTGCAAAACTCACAGGAAACTGTAGGGGTATTTGAGCTTGTCTTTACATTTGAGGTCCTGACCTCTGTTGTTGCAACATGTCACTTCTGAGTACCTTTATTTAATTAGTAGAAAATTTGTGTTTGGAAGTGACCTTAGAGGTGAAGTCCCATGCAGAGGGTGTTATGCTGGTCTGTTATCAGCATGTGATAAGGGTACCAGAAACTGCAGCAAGGTCTGCAGAGGAGAGGAAAGGTCACTTGTTCCTTACCAACAGCACAAGAAACTGCTGCTACCTGGGAATCTGATGAGTCTGCTAAACTGCAAATCAAACTATAAAAAAAGCCAGCTGAACACCCTGGAGCAGTTTTCATCATAGCCCCTTCACAAAACTCCAGCAGCTAAAAGAAGCTTAATTGAACCACATCCCTAAAGAAGAAGAGATTTGACAGCACTGGAGGGTCTGCAGTGACCCAGCTACTCCTGGCTATGCAATGGCATCTAGAGGATCTATCACTGAATCCTTGGCCATGTGCTTTAATCATAGGCTGATCTTATGTGAATTAGCATGTTCGTTGCTGAAATTCACTTTTATTCCATTGCCTCTTCATGGTGTGAGCTCAGCTGGAGGTAAACAGGAAAACCAGCCTCTTAAATAGAAGAAATCCAAACAGAAAAATCCAGTCTGTTGTAGTACAGAAGGTACTATTTCTACCTTACCCGTCTCGTTTCTTAAATAATTTCCAGTCTCAATGGCAAAGAAGTATTCCTGGAGTAAAGCCAGGCAGTGCTAGGTTTGATGTCACTGAGGGCTAGCTCCAGCTGCCGTGGGCTGGCTGCAGCCACACCGCAGAGCACCTGCATGGAGCCCTTCTGCCTGTGCTGGCACGTGACTGCACCAGCATTTCAGAGGAGACTCACATTGCACACTCTGTCACCCCTATGACAAGGCATTACCCACTCCTACTGAATCTACTTTTTGTCTTTCTGACAATGTTCTATTTGCTTTTTTGGACCAGGTAGACTTTCCTGTATTTCTTCTTCTTTGACCTGGAGAAAAGCAGACATCACCTGCCCGGTACATCATAGTGGGTGTCTGGATAATTTGTCTGCAGACCAGAACAAGACTGCTGTCAGAAATGGGCTACCAGATTACTGAAATTAGATGACACACAGTCTCATTTCCCTCCTCCACCAGTCCAGTTTATTCTGAACAGGTAACCTGCAAGAAAATAGACTTTTACAATTGTTCCTGAATTTCATATCACTTTTTAATAAACTGGCCTGCAACTCCATCTCCAGACATTCATCCAGGCTTGTCAGCATGGAATATCTTGGCTCAGAGCAGATAATTCTGTGATGAGAGATGAGGTGGAAAAATGGAGAGTGAATGTGAAGGAGGAATAATTCTGGGGAACCAAACTATAATCCCCCATCTGTATTTCTCAGATCCAAATTCCACATGTGCATAATTTGCGTCAAGAGAAGGAAGCAGCCAGAGAAATGAAGAAATAAATAATTTACAGTAATAAACAGCAATCACTGCATATCTTAAATATACTTCCTTATGCACACAGTCACAGAGTGGATTTATTCAAAACCAGTTCAAGGCCTAGGACAAATTCTTATTTATCACTCTGAGGGCTTTCCGTGCTTTCCCTGTTTTCCCTGTTTTCCCCCCTCTCCCAGGCTGGAACATAATTCTCATTGGTGGAGAACTGCTGTTTACATCCAACCTGTGCTAGGCACCATCCTTTAAATCCATGTTTACACAAAAGAATCTCCACAGTCTGAAACGCTGAACTCTGTTTATCCTAAACATACACATTAAACTATTTACATGGAGAAATCCTTTGGAAGACGATAGCCACAGGTAATGTTGAGCTTTAGAACGGATGGGCAAGGGAGAAGCTATAGAGTTTAAATGCATGCTGTTTTCTCCCGTAGTTTCTGAGTGCTATAAAAATGTTTGGTGCGTACTTGAATGGAAATGTGCAGTGCTGTTCTGTGGTATACCTTGAGCTAGAAGAGGTGGTAACAGAGTGCTGTCTCAGCTGTAGAATTCTCTCCAGCTGAATTTCCCAGTAATCTTTGATAGAATCACCACTTCAGATACAATGTACAATTTTCATGTAAAGGTTTTCTTCCACTGTTTTTTTTTCTCTTTTTCTTTGCTTTCCTTCCTTCACACTCCCTAATGGAAAAAGACACATTTTTCTCTGTCTAAAATTAAGATATTGTCTGTGTGATTCCTTCCTCTCTCCCTGCTTAAAATCTGCATTCCCAAATTAGGACTGGCATGATTTAATTAAGACAGACATAAGAGAGAGAGAATGCTCCAGAGAAAGGCTAGAGTAGGAGTAACAGGAGGAGAATTGTGATTTTTTTTTTCATTCCTGCTCAGGCATAATCTTAAAGACATGAAGCAACACACATGCCTACTCAAACAAGTTGTTAGCAAACTAATTGTGCATTACAAGACAGCAGAGCCACACTGTGCTCATTATACTCTGTTCAAAGATGGGTTTAGTGCAGTCAGAAGGCAAATCAAACATGCCCAGACATAAGGTTGGATGGGGAAGATTGCCTCTTTCCTTTTAAGAGGCATAGGAGAAGTCATTTGCTTTAGCATCAGTCTGTGTTCATGAAAGACTGGAATAGAGAGCCTGAATTGCCTATCTGCACAACTCAAAGGGGCCTTTGAATAAGAACTTTTCTGAGTTCTCAAGAAGATAAGGGGAAGAAGGACTTGCTCAAGCAGTCCATTCCTCTGTCTAGATAGAGTGGCAGGCAAAAAATGGTTAAAGGTAGATGGTCACGCTGGTAATGGATATTTGCCAAAACCAAAACCCCAACAACTTTGAGGTGAATGGAAGTAAGAGATTTTTTGAAGTGTATATCCAGGGAGAATGTCTATAGTTATTAAACATAGACTCAACATATATGGGAAGTGGAAAACTGTACATATGGTTGGAACACATGTATGAGTATTTTTCCTAAGAGACTGAAAGACAGGTATTTTATCTCAAAAGGTACTTCTATACTTATACAAATAGCCCACATTGGTGAAAGACTCAGAGTCCATTAACAGCAGACTTCATGTCCACCCCTGCTAATACAGCTATTCCGCTCATTCAAAAGGATAAAATTAATTTTGTAGATTTGCATGACCTCATACTAAAACTACATCAGCCATAACAGGTTTTAGAATTTCTTTGAGAGAAAGAGAGTTGAATTTATGATAGCTGTTTTTCAAGCATTTGATACATGAGATCTAGTCTTCTCCATTCTAGGTGGCATAGTGATCCTACATGAGCATGTTCATACTCAAAGAGCTCAGCTTTAGTCTGTTGAATTCAGCTATGAAAGAACTAGAAATTTCACCATAAAATCTGGCTCCCTTAGAGATTTTCCTTCTATACATTCTTTGCTGTATGTGTACAACTTTTGCAGTATACTCTGTGGAGACTACAAAGATCCCAGTAAGTATTACTGTAAACTGTATTATAAGGTGTCATTTGTCCCTTAAATATAGGCATTTTATAGTCTTAGCCTTTCTATGGCATGAAAAATTTTCATATTTTTAAAGCAGATTGTTCTCTATCTATCTGTCTACATCCTCACAAAACTGGATTGTTGTGGATTGTATGTGTTCTTTTATGTAGGATTCTTTTACTTAAGGTGCTCCATGCAAACAGCTGTGCTTACAAACGCATTTGCATTCTGCTTTCTTTATACATGTGGACAGAGTATGTGCAACAACTAGATATCTTACACTGTGATTTTCCTGTCTATATATGCACTGCTAGGCAGTCCAGAATCATGACTAGTCTAGATAGACCTTGTTGGAAACAGTGAAATAGACAGGGAATAGAACTGCTGGGAAGGGTGTGAGCAGGACTGTGTTCATCGGTGTTCCTTCACAGCCTGCCCTTGCTGCCTGAGATCATCACCCCGGAGAGGAATTTCTCTCCTTTGGCCTGATCAGTGTAAGACTGGCCATTTAAAACTATGTCATGCAGGTCACTGACTGATTTCTTGTGTCTGCTCTGGAGAGGCTCCAAACAGCCTAAATATGGAAGCCCGCAAGAGAGACTGCCCTGAACCATTGCTTGTGCAGCTTCCCATGTTATGTGGTGTTCCTTAGAGCTGGGAAGTGCTTATGGCTTCACAGTCTATTATGCAAGTGTGGGTAGTCTGTCCGTAAAGACTGGACTTGCACCCACTGTGTTCTAGTCCACTGAACAGCATTCCCCAGTTGCTGTTGCTGTCACTGTGCATTGAATAAAATGCCATTAAAGGACTTTAAGTACTTATATATTTCCTTAGATAACAAAGACAAACACTGCAGCACTTTGTGTACTATTTGTTCCCTGAAAGCAGGAGGCAAGACCATTTCGTAGCAGCCTACAGAGAGAGAGGAGAGTTCATTATAAAAACCTGACAACAGCATTGCTGCCCCACCTTATTCCCATCCCTTGGCGCAAATCTGAGCATGGACCAAGGGTCAGTCCATTACAGTGCTGCTCCCTTGCACAGCCCCTCATGACTGGTGGTGGACATTTTACTTGTCAGTACAAATGCTCAGAGAGCCCACATGATTTATGTTCATGGCCTAAAAAGATTCAGTACCTCTATTTTGTCCATTACATCATTATCTTTCAGAAATTCCCATCAGATTAACAATTTCAGTCAGAAAAAATGGATATGTCTTGTTCTCTCTTCTTTCCCCCATATGAGTTTCTAGCATAAACATCTAGCTATGTTGCAGTAAACTGTGATAACCCCCCCCTCAAAAAAAACAAACAAAAAACAAAAAAAACCCTAAACAAACAAATAAAACATCCCCCCAAAAGGGACCAAGGCTGTTGTTCAGTCTCCTCTTAGTCTTGCTAGCAGAGAACCATAAGGCTTTCTTTACAGAACAAGTTCTAGACAAATTTGCAGTGTGAATAAATATGGAAATAACTTGTCATCCTGGTTACCAGCAGTCCTAGAAGTCCTAGCCAGCATTAGTATACCAGCACATGGTAAGATTATTTTCCCTCACAAGACTTGGCTCATCATCACCATGATCCTGTCAACACAAACTTCACCTGTGTAATTTCACCAGACTCCTGGAGTCTGTCCCATGGCTGCTGGTCCAGCTAGAGATTTAATTTTTACTGATGATCTCTGTGACTTCCAAGGCATAGGTAAAAGTGTGCTGGCAGCTCACTTACTCTGAACATGCACATCTCCTCTTCCCTACAGCAGGCTTAAGCCCAGAAGATAATGCTCCCAGTGTTAGGTATCTTTATTTCAGTCCCAAGGTATGGTAAGCAAAGTCCAGTTTCTTTTCCCATCCCTCATTATTTTCTCTTTCCAGAGTGCTGCTCAAACTTTCCAGTTAAGGTTCTCCACCTTTGTATAAACAAGGGCACCTGCTCACTTGAGACAATCATCCCTCATCAGCTGAGGCTGGAAAAGTGGCTTGTAGTGCATCCTAGAGATAGCAACCACTGTATTCTGGGTACACTGCATACAAAATGCTTTGAGCCATCTCTTTGATCTGCAAGAGACGGAAGAGGAGTTTGAGTTACTTTACCTGACATGATACATCTGCTCCAGCAATTTAATAGTGAACCACTGTTCAGCTACATGTGTTTAACTATTCTGCACTGAAACACAGTCTTTTCACGTGTCTGTGACTTCTGTTTTTTTTTTCATATGGCCTGGTGGTGGAAAAATACATCTAAATAGTAGCCTGTTTAAAAGGCTGAATATGCCTTTAAATATGCATTTAAAGTTCAGATTACCAAAGTGCACTTCGTACTCTGGGTTATCATGTGCTAGTATCTGGTTTCCTAAAATCTAGGCATTATAATTTTGAGACATCTAGCAAACATACCAAAGACTTCAGAGTCACTAGGTCCTGTGGATACTTTTAGGGAGAGACAGGTTATATAGGACAAGAAGCTTAACATAATATGGGAGTCTTGACATAAATATTCCTTAAAAATATTGTGCTTATCCACTAAGGGAAGCATTTTTCCTGAATAGTTGTGAGGGGGGTTGTAACTAGGTGAGCTTTAAGGTCCTTTCTGATCCCAACCATTCTATGACACTATGATTAACTCAGTCAAACAGCCAGAACCAAATGGATTTGTGTTCTGTGCTAGACACCTGAGTGCAGTGGGAGTACACACAGATGGGAGAAAATGTGTTTGAAGAGGATATAGGGAAACTCAGCAGCAACTGAAAGAGGAAACAGCCAAAATGCACTTGCATATTCTTCTTGGTGCCATTTCAAATGCTTCTTTCTTCTTAGGGCAGGAGGAGGCTGTGCAGAATCCTCCATGCTGAGCTGCTAAATGAATTTTTCCTCATGAAAGTTCAGAGGAATGAGGCTGCCACTGACTTCCATCCTTAGCTATGGAGTGTAATTGTGCCCAGGGCCAGGCAGCTGCTGCCTCCTGCCGCTAAATGGAAAGGAAGCAGTGCTTGTATTTTTAAGGAGGCAAAATAGAGCAGTTGAAAAACATACGAATAAAGTTAAATGAGAAGGTTCTTGATTCTCTTCTTCACATTGGAAGGACAAGGAAAAGCTGACAGTCAGCCAGCCAGCTGCAGCTCAGTCTTGCTTTGAAAAGACTTACTAAGGCAGGAGAAATTGGGATTAGCTGGAGACAGGAAGGTTAAAAAATTTTAACTTGAGAAGACCAGGCGCTAATTACCTGTCGGGGAAGGGAAGGGTCCATGTCCCATTTTTTCTTAGTTTCAGTCATCCACAGGGACTGCCTGTCCCTTTTTTCTGCTCTGAGGTTTGACTAAGTAGTGCCGTCAGGATACCATGCTTGTCCTTACTGACAGGTTAGCAGTCACCATGAACAAGTATCCATCCCTAAAAGTGCTCAGTAAGGCTCTGTTTAAGCTACTTTTACAAAATGTATATATAAAAGTACTAATATTTTGTAATCTTATTCAATTTCTCTGCTGTATCCCCTTGTGCTACGTGTCCATGCTAAAGAGGTTTCAAATCACTCTGGGAATGGGATATCTGTGCCTTATCCAATGTTTTCTTCACTCCATGCTTCATTTGTCATGCCTGATTCATCTTCCTTCCACTCAGGATGGACTCTGCCCCTTCCTGCTCTCTTCAGTTCTTCACTGACACAAACAGGGAAGTGCAGCCCAGAGGCCATAGCAAACCATTTTATGACACTGACCCTAAACCAGGAGTATCCTGAGCAGGTGAAAGACTCTTCATTTAAGAGAATGTATAGGGAAATTATGTCTGCTATGGCTTAGTAAAAAGTAAACCAATAATAATTTAGTGTCTGGTGGTATGAAAGTTCAACTGCACAACCTTTTCTCCTCTTATTTATCAGCACTGTGGAATGAGAAATCAGATTTTTCATTGAAGCCATATATTAAGTTAACACAATACAAACTCTGTAGTAAATGGTTTTAAATAAAATATTAATACCTTCTAGCAAAGTGGGCTGCCCTGATAATTACAGAAATTGGCCCATCGGTACATAAGCTATTTGCACCAACAGATGCCATTTATTCTTTCAAATCCAAGAAACATAGCCATTCCAAAACAGGAAAACAGTAGAAAAAACAGTTGTTCTTCAAAATTCTTGCATATTACCCAACAATGCTGCAGACTGGTTTGTTATTGTAAGAAAACAGAAGCAGAGTCAGATTTGGGATACCTAAACTGTTATGAAAATTTGTTTTAAATCCTAATATTGCTAGAACTCTCTCTATTTGTGAAAAAAACCAACATGGAAGTCCTTCTGATAATCTTGTAATACAAGGCTGTTTTTTACTGCACTGAAAAATAAATAAATATGGAGGTCTACATAGTTTCTTCCCTTTGTACCTTGATATCAGACATTTTCTACTGGGGAGGGCTATCTCATTTCTGTACTGGCAAAACTAATATCTCTCCTTCGTTCGCTCTTTCATTTCTGTGGCCTTTTGGTTGACCTCTGATGTTCAGGCACAAAGGCTACAAATAGCAAAAGGTTGCAACAAATTTCAGAAAGACACTGCTATGCCCTGCATTCGGGGCCAGAGCCTGCAGCTTCTCTGTAACTCCTCTCTCTATGGGCTCCTGGAGGGGCTGGATCAATGCCCTCACTGACAGGGCTGTGACTTCCTTCTCTATTCTGGGCTTTGAAAGCTCTAAGGGGAATGTGAACAGACTGCCAAAATTCCCTCCAGAAGCTGGGGTTACACGTGAAGAGGCCTCACAGTTTTAGTTCTCTTTCCCAGCATGTGCTTTATCCTGATGGATTTGTGACATCTCCTACCAGGCCAATATTCACATTCCTTTCCATTTCCTGGGAACTACCAACCTGTGAACCTCATCTCTGTGCCTGGGAAGATCACAGAACACATCCACCTGAAAGCTCAGCTAATGCACATGGAGAACAGGGAGGTGATTCAGGACAGCCAGCATGGTTTCTCCCAAGGGCAAGTCTTGCCTGACCAGCCTAATGGCTTTCAATGATGGAGTGGCTCAATCAGTGGGCAAGAGAAGGGCTACAGATGTCATCCATCTGCACTGGCCTGTGGCCTTTTATATGGTTCCCCTTTAATCTGGTCCTTCTCTCTAAACTGGAGAGATATGGAGTTGATGGATGAACTGTTGGGTGAATAAGGATTTGGCTAGATGGTCACATTCTAGAGGGAATTAGTCAAGCATCCTGGTCACCAGGGTTTCCTCCTGCAGTATTCCTCTTTTTTTTATTAGTGTTAGAGATGTGTGCTTTGACTTCATATTTTTTTCTACCCAGCAAACAGAGACAACTTCAGGTCACAGAGGGTAGTCCTTTGCCTACCATAATCTGCTATATATGTGGCAACACCTTGACTCCTCATAACCTATTGGATAAAAAGAATTTCTTTTTGCCTTCAGCCATCCAGAACACACCAGTTTTTTTGCAGGTGCATTGGCTTTTCAAATTGTCATCACAACATTTACAGACAAAGCTTCCACAGCCCCTCATTCATTTCTTTATTTGCCTTCTGTGACCTCTTCTCAGTCCATCTCCTTCAATTCCTCTTCCCTTCTCTTCCTGTTTTTCTCTCCAAATGACACCGGTCATCTCTCTGTGCCTAATTATGCTCAAACTACAACTGTTGCAAAAGCTTTTTCCCCTTGTATCTCCCACCATCTGGAACAGTCCTTTTTTTCCTGATGTTTCTTTCTGCCTCACCGCTTCTCCATCTATTTTCAAATCTCATCTGAAAACATCTCGGCTCCCATGCCTGTGCCTCTTAATTTCTCTCTCCCTCTGCTATTATGTATTATTTAACTTTGATAACTACCTTGGGATATCATTTGTATGAAACAAATTTTACTAAAGTAAAGCTTACCCAAATTATTTGCTTTTCCACTTGATCTTCAGTAAACAGTAAATCCCCCCATGATGATAGCAAACAGCATTGTGCTGATGACCACCCAGTAACTGAAAAGAGGTGAGGTGCAGAGCTGTCTGGCAGGTTTCTGAGGAACAGAAATGCTGCTCCGAGCCAGAGCCCTTGAGGTGGAGCACAACTCAGCAGGAGTAGGAGTAATCCCTGGGAGACCTGGGAGAAGGTGAAGG
Source organism: Erpornis zantholeuca (assembly GCA_013400515.1). NCBI lineage: Eukaryota > Metazoa > Chordata > Aves > Passeriformes > Timaliidae > Erpornis > Erpornis zantholeuca. The sequence continues at coordinate 5,052 of VZTN01019204.1, read as the reverse complement.
AGCAATGCAAAATGTTGTGAGATTGCAAAGCTTATTAATTACCAAGACATACTGGTTAGCTCTGCTTTCCTTGGATCTCAAGTACATGTGTAAATACACAAGGAAGACACCTGGCACGAGTTGCAGATCTAAGACACAAATGGCTGCAACAAAATTATCTGAGCATTGCTGCAAATTGGCCCAAGGGAAGCCAACTGAAGGTAAAAAGCAGACCTGTAACCTGCTCATCTCAAAAGTGCAGAACCAAGAGAAGTGCACAAAGGGTAGCTTGATGCAGTTATGTGGAGGGTGGGGATTATTCCCTTCTGTGTATTGGCTCTCCTCATCTGCTTTCCTTTAGCTGTGAACTATTAAAACAACCACAAACATATTATTATTATTATTACTAATAATAATAATAATAATAATAATAATAATAATAATGTTAACAAAAACAACAATATAACAACAATTTATATTTTGGGGTCCTCAGACACTTTATGAAACAGATGCCATTCGTCTCTGGCTTTCCACATTGGTCCTGGATCCTGAAGGAATCTCTCCTGCATCCCTTGTGTTCTATACCCACTGTGGCTTACTGATTTAGTAAAAAGTAGACTGCCCAGGCGATCTGCAAGGCAAGAGACATTCATATAAACTGATTAGAAACTATATCTGAACAATAACAACTCCTTTAAGAAAATAATAAAATTGTTTCTGAAGAAATGAAGAGTAAAAGAGGTGAAATTTATTGAATAAAGAATTCACTATGAACTAATCACTCAGCTTTAGTGCATACAGCTATTAAATTAAAATATTCCCCTATTTAATATATATTGCAAACTAATAACAATTAAAGCAGTGGAGGATTGCTGTGCAGCTTAGCCACACAAGGATGGCAATTTATTAATTTGCAAACATGTGAATCCTAATTAATTTCAAGAAAGAAAATGAAATCTTGCAATTTCAATGAGTATCAATTTTAAAATGTTCCAGCCATTTCCTGCACTTCATGTCATCACACTTCAATTTATTGTTCTCACTTCATTTCAGATTTTTTTTTTAAATTGCATTTCATTTCTTCAATTTCTCCAGTCTCTTTATTTCACTTTGTTTCCTGATTTTGAGATTTCAGTGAGTATAATTTTGTCAAGTCTCAGTCCTTGCCACTGCATCTGATGTCATTACAATCCATTTCATTATATATATTCCACTTCCAAATTTCCTTTTTTTTTTTTTGAATTGCATTTCATTTGTTCAAATCTCCTTTCCAGAGTGTTTGTTACACTTTGTTCTCTGATTTCAGTATTTCATTTCCTTTCCCTGAAAGGAAGAATTTCCTTTAGGAAAAAGGAAATGAAATCTTGTGATTTCAATGAGTATCAATTAGGCTTTTGTCCATTTTACTGCACTTCATGTCATCCCCGTCCATTTTATTGTTTTCCCTTTGTTTCAGCATTTTCTCTTTTTTTTTTTTAGCATTCATTTCTTCAATTTTTCGCCTGCCTCTTTGTTTACCTTTCTTCCCTGATTTCAATATTTAAATGGGAATGATTCTGGCAAGTTTTGGTCCTTTTCACTGCACCTCATTTAATCTCAGTATATTCTATTGTAGTCACTCTATTTCCAAATTTTCTTCTTTTTTGCAGTTGCATTTGATTTGGACATATCCCCTTTCCAGAGTGTTTATTAGACTTTCCTCTCCTGTTTCAATATTTTATTTCCTTTCATGAAAGGAAATTATCCAGAGATAGAACCCTGGCCCCTAACCCTAACCCTAAATTGATATCATTAGAGGTGGTGTCTGGGGGTTTGATTAGGGGTGCCTCTGGGGGCAGCGTGTGGAGGCAGCTGCCCCATGTGGGGTGGCATAAGGGGAGGGGGCACTCTGAGGAGGGGGTGTGGTGGCATGATGTCGTTGGTGCTCTTGACCCCTGACCTGTGAGCCTTGCCTCCTGACCCGCTAACCCTGTAACACTAACTCTGTAAAAGGGCGGCTTTAGGGATGGTGCTGAGAGTGGGGCTAGGACTGGCACTGCAGGCAACGTGCAGGGGGGTTGGCACCATGAGGGTGTGGTATGAGGGGAGGGGGCAGTCTGAGCATGAGGGGTGGCAGTGTGAGGAGGGTGGTGCCCTTAACCCTTGACCACTAACCAGTAAGCTTGGATTCTTGACCCTTGACACATGACCTTGACCTCAGACCCTTGACCTATGACCCATGGCCTTTGACCCTGGACCCATGACCCCTGACTGTTGGTCCTAGACGCAATGTTTGACCTCTTGGATTTCAGTCTTTGACCTGTTCCCCTTTGTCCTTTGGTCCCATGAGCTTTGACCTCCTGAGCCTGTGACCTTTGGTGCATGAACTTGACCTCTGACCTTTTGACCTCTGGCTTCTTGACATTTCACATCTTGGCCTTGGACCCCAAAACATTTGACCTTAAACCCCACAAACTTTGACCTCTGACCTCTGATCATCTGTGACCCTTGACCTCCCTACCTCCTGACCTTTGACTCCATGACCCTTGAGCTTTGACCTCCTAGCCTTGGACCTTTGTCCTCATGAACATTGACCTTTGTCCCCATGACCCTTGACCTTTGATCCATGACCCTTGATCTTTGACTTTGACCGTGCCACCTTTGACCTTTTGACCTTCCATGACCCTTGAGCCTTTACCTCCTGCCCTTTGACCCCTGTGACCCTTTATCTTTGAGCTCTGGCCCCATTGACCGTTGACCTTTGACCCCAATACCCTTTTCCATTTGATGTCATTAGCTTTTACCTTTGACACCACAACCTTTGACATTTGAGTTCCTGATTTCTGACCCTGTGATCTTTGACTTTTGACTATTGACCTCCAGACCTTTGACTTTTAACCTCTGTCCCTTGACCCCTGACCTTTGATCATTGACTCCTGACCCCGACCCTTGACACCTGACCCTTGACACCCTGGACCTGGACCCCAGATGCTAATCTGAACCCTAACTACTCTACCCTGTGCCCCTGTCTTCTACTGTGTCCTGTAACTCCTAATTGCTGCTCTATGCCTGTGTTGGTTTTGCACAGCCTGGTTTTTGGTAGCAGGGGAGCCACAGAGGTGGCTTCTGTGAGAAGCTGCTAGAAGCTTCCACCATGTCTGGCAGAGCCAATCCCTGATAGCTCTGAAGATGGACATGCCGCTGGCCAAGACTGGGCCAATTAGAGGTGGTGGTAACGTCTCTGTGATAACATATTTAAGAAGAAAATCAAAACAAAGTGGGGACACCTTTTTTCTAGCCAGAGAAGAGGAGGAGGTGAGAATATGTGAAGCAAACAACATGGTGACACCAAGGTCAGTGGAGAAGGAGGGGGAGGAGGTGCTCCAGGTGCCGGTGCTGGGATTCCTCTGCAGGCCACGGTGCAGGCCATGGTGAAGCAGCTGTGCCCCTGAGGCTCATGGGGATCCACGGGGGATGCAGAGATCCACCCGCAACCCATAGGGGAGGTGCTCATGCCAGAGTGGAGGAAGCTGTGATCCAATGGGAGGCCTGGTGGAGAGAAGGGGCCCCTGCTTCCAGGCTGGAGCAGCCTGTCCTTGGAGGACTGCACCCTGTGGAAAGGGAGACCCACGGCACAGCAGTTTGGGAGGACTGTTGCCCATGGGAGGGACTCATGTTGCAGCAGTTTTGGGAGGACTGCTGCTTGTGAGATTGGAACCATGCTGGAGAGGTTTGTGGAGACCTGTCTCCTGTGGGAGGCACCCCATGGCCTCACAGGGGAAGAACTCCTCTCTCAGAGTAGTAGAAGAAAACCTTGGGTGACGGACTGACCAAAACCCCCACGTCCTGTCCCCTGCACTGTCAGTGAGAAGGAGGGAGGTGTTGCAGGAAGAAAAGGTGTATTTAAGGGCTTATTTTACTTCTCATTATCCTCCTCTGATTTTGTTAGTAATAAACTCACTTTGTATCTCTAACATGAGCCTGTTTTGCCCTTGGAGTGTTTTCTCCCAGTCCTCATCTCAATTCATGAAGCCTTCATTAAATTTTTCTCTCCTCTGCCCAGCTGTGGCAGGGGAGGGTGAGTGAGCAACTTCTGTGGGTGCCTGGTGTTTGGCCAGTTTCAAACCACAACAATACCCCTCAGGCCCCAATCCCTGTGTGTCACTCCCAAGCCTGTAGAAGCCACCCCTACCTTTTTTGTAGTGGGTCTTGTCCTCCTGTGAGGGTTCTGGTGCTGTCCTGGTTTTAGGCTTACCGTGTGGTGCTGATGTGAGGGTTCTGGTGCCCCAGTGTTAGGGTTGCTGGCTTATGCTGCTGTTGGGGAAAAAATGGTTTTGTTATAGGTGGTGTTCAGGCTGAGATTAGGGGTGGGGTGAGGGGTGGTGCACTTGTACCCTAACTTGTATCCTAGCCTGTATCCCATATCCTGTACCTCTAATCTCTATTGTGTGCTCTCCACCCTGTTGGGGTGCTGTTTAGGGTGAAGTTAGGGGTGGGGTGAGGCACACATATTTACTTCACCTTCCACAGAAACCCACCCTCCCTCTCGTCTTGACTGCTCTATTACTCCCCAGCCACCACAGGCCACTGGTGCACATTTGTAGCACTCTGCAGGAATGTAGTTGCTGGGAGCCTCAAAATCCTCCTGCCTGACAAAACCCTAGCCCCAGCACAGTCTGCACTCAAACCCTGGAGATAAAGATCACCTCGCAGACCAGCCAGCGTGGAGGGAAAAAAATTCCTGCTGGGGTGTATTAGTTTAAAAAAACACAGCCTGGTTTTTTCAGTGGGGGCAGGGGAAGCCACAGAGGTGGCTTCTGAGAGAAGCTGCTTGAAGCTTCTACTGTGTCTGGCCAATCTCTGACAGCCCTGAAGATAGACTTGCTGCTGGCCCAATTAGAGAAGTTGGTAATGCCTCTGTGATGATATATTTAAGAAAGGAAAAAAACCACACACAGTTGTTCTGAGGGGTGGGGAGGCACTGTGGCGGGGGCTATCCCAGTACCGCAAAAGGCCATGTGGCCAGCACGGCCACACAGCCCCTGACATCTTGGCATGGCTCACAGTGAATTTTGCCTGCTTAGCCACTTTTAG
>VZTN01019201.1:51482-82123 GCA_013400515.1 Erpornis zantholeuca | reverse complement strand
TGGGCTGGGCACGGCAGGGCCGGGCTGGGCTGGGCTGGGCTGGGCACGGCACGGCTGGGCACGGCACCGTCCGCCCCCAGAGCCGCCTCTTCCCGCAGGCCGTGCACGCCGCCATCCTCCGTCACCGGTTCCTCATTGTCCGCGCCAAGGAGCTGCGGTGCGGCCCGGAGCAGAGCCGCCGCTTCTACCGGGAGCACGCAGGTACGGGCGGGGCTCAGGGCTGCTGGAGCGGGGCGCTGACCCGGGCCGGTGCCCCCGGGCCGGTGCCGACTCGGTCCGTGTTTCTTCGCAGGGCGTTTCTTTTACCAGCGGCTGGTGGAGTTCATGGCCAGGTAGCTGCCGGGGTGTGCGGGGCAGCCCCGCGCCGCAGGTGACCCCTGTGGGGAGGGCCTGGCTGGGATGTGCGGAGCGGGGAGGCTCTGGCCGCGGGGGCAGGAGTGTCGGGATCCTGCCCCGATGTGACAGCAGCGGTACCTGCTGGGTGGCACCCCCGGAGGTGGGAGAGGCCATCCTGTGGAGTAGGTCACCAGTGCCAGCGCCGTGGCCTCGGTGCCGTGGCAGGTCTGTGCCCCTCCCCATGGCCCGGCAGGGCAAGCCAGGGCCCGGCGTGGCAACCCATGGCAGCTGTACTGTGCAAGTTTGTAAGGATGAATAATCTGTTTTTAATGAGTTCTTCTTAATCTTTTCTCCTGCTCTTGCTGGGCCCTTGCCCTAGTGGCCCCATGTGGGCTTACATCCTGGCCCACGAGAATGCTGTCCCGCACTGGAGATCCCTGATGGGCCCCACTAAAGTGTTCCGAGCCCGATACAGTGACCCAGACTCTATTCGAGGTGCCTACGGCCTCACGGACACCAGGAACACGACCCATGGCTCAGGTAGGCCTGGCATTCTTGGATGGCACTTGGGGAGGCAGGAATGATGGTGCTTTGTCTGCCGTTGCTTTAGTTCTGGGGCTTCCAAGTGACCAATTTGTTCCCTTCTGCACACCCCACACACACCTGGCCAGGGGCAGCTCAGCCAGGTGCCTCTGGAGTCCAGCACGAGTTTGTGGTGGCAGGCTGGCATCTCTCCCTCATTACCTTTTCTTCTCTTTTGACAGACTCACCTGCCTCAGCCAGCAGAGAAATTGCCTTTTTCTTCCCCGAGTTCGATGAGCAGCGCTGGTACGAGCAGGAGGAGCCGCGGTTCCGCCGCGGGGAGCTGTACTACAGCGCCGAGGAGCGCGTGCACCGCGTGCTGGGGGCACAGCAGGCACAGGTGACCTCCGTTACCTGTGCCAGGGTTTGGTTTGCTCACCTGGCAGCGCGTGTGGGCACTCTCTTGGGGCACCAGGCACGGAGTTGTGCCGTGTTTTAGGGAGTGTGGGAGAGGGAGAGATGCACGCTGTGCTACCTGGGTCAGATTATTGCTGTAACAGGCACGTGCTGGGGTGCTGTAGGAGGAATTCCCCCAGCAGTGCTCGTGCTGACAGTCTGGCCATGCAGCTCACTGGCCCCTGAGTTTGGGTGTGAGCAGGACAAGTGACTTGGTCAAGGCCCAGGTGAAGGATGAGTTGCTTGTTCAGATGGGATTGGCCTAGTTTTGCTGATGAGAAGCCTCAGGTTCTCTCTGCTGGCTGTTCCCACAGTGCCTTAGGGAGAAAAGAAGAAAAAAGAGCATGAAGAAAGGCATCAGCAGGGCAAGATGTACTGTCCTGTCCTCACTCACCTGCAGCTGGGCTGGGAAATGAGGAGCTTTGCCAATACCTCTTAATGTGAGACTTTGTTATGAGGGCAGCTTGGAGCCCTCCGTGTCCACGGCCTCACTGGGCACCAGAGCAGTTCTGTGTCCTTGGGAAATGGGATGGGCAAAGCCACTGCATTACCCAGAGATGTGATGGAATGATGACAGGGTGGTGCAGGAGGGCATGTACAGGGCCAGGTCCTGGCAGCTGATTTGTATTTCTCTGTGTGGTGCTGTGTGAGGTGGGCTCCTGGGCAGGTTTCACTCCATTCACACTGTGTCCCTAGGGGCTCCTTACGGTGCTGCCACTGCAGTTACTGTGCCTTTTGGACTGGGGGAATTTCCTCTGGGCAGTCCCAAAGGCTGGGTAAGGCTGGGCTGTGCTCGGGGCAGGAAAGCTGAGCTGAGATTCCCCAGTGCCCTGGTACAGACCCATGGCAGGGACTCTCCCAGAATTCTGTGAGGTGTGGGGTAGTGAATGGCAATGCTCTGTAGTGGAAAGCACTGCCCAGAGCTGCCGTGGTTAAACTCATCTGGGTTTGTGTTCCTCCTCCTCCTGTCTGGGATCAAATGGTGGTTGTTCTGTTCCAGGTACAGATCCAGGGATCTGCGGGACATCACTGCTGTCCCTGTCCTCAGCAGTGTCCAGAGTGGATCTGCTCAGGATCCTGTGTATCTTCACACAGCTCTGGGAGCTGCTGTCCCCAGTGCTGTTGATACTTTGTTGATATTTCATCAGTTGTTTTATTGATTCCCAGAGGTTTTGCTCAGATCTATGTGTTTTTCTTGTAACTATTAAACTTTACTATTTTTCACTTTTCTTCTTTTGTGTTGTGCTTTCCTTTTCGGATGTTCCTTGGGAATTTCATTAACTGATAATTCCTGGGTCACGCCTCTCATTTTTAAAGTTTTCGTGTTGTTTTTCTACTAACTTGCAATGGTTACATTTGGGAAAAGGGAATTTGAACATTGCCAGTGCAGAGAGCTCTGCCAGCAGGATTGTCACAGAGTGACACTACTGCACAGCCATTGTGATTCAGGGAGCTGCCAGGTGTCACCCTGGCACCGCCCTGGCCCTGAGGCTGTACCTGAGCACAGGTGCTCAGACATTGCCCCAGAGAGAGGGTTTATTATGTGAATCTAAAGCTGTCCAGCAAACTTGATCAGAGAGGTTGAAACACTTGGTGTTTGATGCAGGAGACAGTGTCAAAACTGATTTTTGGTCTCCAAGGAAGCCTTATGGAATGTCACAGGTAACTCTGCTTTGAGGGCTCTTATCAAAGTGAGTTTGGTTTGTTTTTTTTTAAATTTTCTTTTTCTCCTCCTTGTTAGTACCCAGATTTTTCACTTTTTCACTTTTCCATTGGTGCTTTCCCCATCCCTGGCAGTTTGCTGGGCTGAGCTGGATGGGCCTGGAGCAGCCTGGTGTAGTGGGTGACATCTGTGTTCATGGCAGGGACGAGGAGCTGGATGAGCTTTATGGTCCCTCCCAGCCCGAGCCATTCAGTGCTGATGGGTGTGGGTATAGGTGTGAAGGGCATTTTGAGATCCCTGTTTTTTCCTGGAAGCTGCAGGTCCTGGCCCAGCTGTGGGGTGGGTGCACAGAGGAGCACAGGTATGTGCACAGGGCTGGTCACAGCTCTGTGTCTGCAGCAGTTTCTGTCCCCTGGGGCCACAAGGTCCAGCCCAGGCACCTGCAGAGACACCTCAGGTGTGGAGCTGGGCCAGGGTCTCACTGGGACATGTGAGTTTTGGGCATAAACTCGATCTGCTCTTGGAAGAATTGAGCAGATTTGTCTCAGCACTGGAGGGGACAACACAGCTTGGCCTGGGAGGAAGGGAAATAAAGGCCTCAGAGGGAAATCAGTGCTGATCCCATCCCAGGCTGCTGATCCCAGCCCAGACCTGGCCTCAGCCCCTGCCACCACAGGCAGAACCCTCTGAGGAATTTCTCTTGATTTATTACTGCAACACAAACTTTGAGTTACTGATTCAGATACTGAGGAAAACCCAAGATAACCATTAAAGAAACACCTGGGGAAACACCTTTCCTCTACTTTTCCAGGTTCAGCTTCAGTCCAACATCTTTTCTTCCCTGTTTCCCTGCAGGTTCTGCCCAGTCTCTCCCAGTCCCTGGGGGAGGTGACAGCCCAGGGTTCTGGGATTGGGCTGGGCTTTGCTTTTCTATTTGTTGCTTCTTCCTCTTTCCTTCTTGTTTACTCACTCATGGCACACCCACAGGCTTCAGTCCCTCAGGTGTGTACCTGCTCTGCCCTGGGCTGGTCCCTTCAGGGAGAGAAGGGCCAGTGGGAATTTCTTGAAGTTGGTGGAGGGAAATGCCATGTCCTGCACCTGAGCAGGGATGTTTGCATTTGCCAGCACTCACATGGGGGACTGGAGCAGAGCTGCAGAGAGGTACCTGGCTGTCCTGATGGGCCAAGAGCCACCCCTGAGTCAGCGATGCACCTCCATGGGCCTGAGAGCATCCTCAGGTGTGGGAGCCAGGGCACTTGCCCACAGGTAAGGGCGACCCCATCCCCTCCCTGGGGCACAGGTAAGGCCACAGCTGGAGCACTGGCACCAGTGTCAGGCTCAGCCTGGTCAGAACTGGAGTCCAGTGTGGATTGATGAGGACATCTGAGAACCTGACAGGTAAGGAGAGGCCGAGGGCTGGGACTGCTCAGACACAGGAGCTCAGTGGGGTTTATCAGTGGGTATAAATCCCAGGTAAAGGGAAGGGAACCTCAGGTGTCCCAGGAATGGACACAAGGCAATGGAAACAACCTGAAATACTGGCAATTTCACTGAGACATAAAAGAACCTCTTTTTATTACTTTTATACTTCAAGTGTGATAAAATAAGGTCGGGTGTCCCTGTGCCAAGGCAGGGTGTTGGCCTCAACAACCTCCAGAGTTCCTTTCTGTGCTGCTGTGACTGGGGTGCCTGTGGCACAGGTGAGTCTCTGTGCCCAGGTGTGAGCCCCTGGGGTGTTGCTGCAGTGCCAGGGGATGCACAGAGCCCACCTGGGCAGCAGGTCAGGCCTCTCCTTCCTCCAGCACAGCTCTAATTCGTACCAGCCCCACCTCGGGGCTCTGCTGCTGCTCAGTATTTCCCTCTCTGCAGCTGATCTGCCCTTCTCCCAACAGCTTGTGTCCTGCTTTTCCCAGGTCTGGGGATGAGGAGAAATGGATACAATGGAAATAAAGACAGATTTCTCTCTTCAGTGCTGACTGCACTTGTGTCTGCTGAAGCTGCATCTCACTGTACAGAGCTGGAGACAAGGGTGTTGTAGGTTGCCAAAGATTTTGTGGATTTGATCTTGCATCAGGCTGGGGGTTTTCATGTGGAAAAGATAAGGAGTCTGGGAAAGCAGCCACAGAATCACATCCCAGGCAAACAGAAGTAATGGTGTTCAGGGAAGACTGTGCCAGAGAGATCCAATCCCTCCCCATGCTGAAAGTACCAAGATATTAACAAACAGTGCCCTTGGATGTGGGGGTCACAACCCACTTGTCCACAGAGCTGCTGTACAAAGCAGGAGGAACAAGGAGTGAGAGAAACACCAAGCTGCAGAAAAAGTCCTCACGGATTGGGACTGTCTTCTCCCTAGCACAGAAAATAAACACTCTCCCACCTCATGCCCCAGCCAGGACGAGCAGGGGCTGGATCTGGACCCTGACCAAACGTAACCATGAGTTTGGTGTTGTGCACAGAGCAGGAACCCCCAGTGCCAGACCATGCTCCTGCCTACGTGGGCAAGGTATCCACACTGGCTCCTCCTCACCTGCATCTCCGTGATACACTGTCCAAAGCCCTGGCAGACCCCAAGAAGAACCAGTTTTCATCTCTCCATCACATCCTGATCCCAGTTACTAACGTGTCCAGGACTTGATTTGCCCCTCCATTCACACATGAGTACTGAGTGCTTTTATTAGCCAGATTTCCTCATTAATTGCTCCCCTGCCTTCCAAAACATTCCAGATAAACAAATCACAGTTCTCTATCTCCCTCAGCACCCAGGGAAAGTTAAAAGCCATCGGTTATGGAAAGCTGCTGCTGCTGGAGCTGAATATTAGATTTAACCTGGGGCTGTGTTGATCCTTTCCATAGAAGAGATGTTCTACGGAAACTCTTTAGAAATCCATCTCCTCCTGAGTGCAAGGAGAGTTCTGGAAGCAGCAGGAGGGAAGAATTATGGTGAGAGCACTGTGCTGTGCCTGTGCAATCCTGGAGCAGCTCCTGCAGGAAGCAGCTGCTGTGGTTCAGTATTCCCAGTCTGATCCCTGGGTGCTGGTTCCTGCACAGGGACAGCAGGCAGGAGAAGTTTGAGCACTGGACAGAAGGAGAACAGCAGCCAAAACACAGATGTGAGATTGTGGCAGCATCGACCATCGGAAAACTAAGCTGAACCAGCATTCAGATACTTGCCTTTCTTATTTTGCAACACAAAGTTTGGAGGTCAAATAAAGCAACAGAAAATCTTTGTGGCAGAGAAGAATAAGCCTGAGGCAGGCCCACGTCTCTGGTTTCAGCTTGGTCTGTACCCACAGATCGAGGATGGGAAAGGGGCAGCAAGGAGAGAAAAATGACATAAATTGTGTTAAATTAAACCCTTTGGAAGTTACAAATCAGAGGTGACTCAGCATAGGACCAAGAGGCACCAGAAGGACACAAGTTTTGTATGAGGTATGAGTGGTGTAATAACTGCTCCTACCTGCCCTGGGATGTACCTGGTCTGTCTGGAGCAGAGCAGGGATTTGGGCAGGAGATCAGGACTGCAAATAGCCCTGGAATCTCAACATTGTATTTTTTGTTGCAAAACAGATATTTTATTATACTTCAACAGTTTCAGGTGTGTGTCCTGTCCACAGACATTTCAGAGGTGCTGGCTCTGTGCAGACCTGGGCCTGCTCGCTCCAAGTGCCTCGGCTGATCCCAGCTGGTGTGGATAAAGTGGCTGCCTTGAACTTTTACCAGCACAGAACTTTTAACAGCTCGCTGTGGGCCTTGTTTACACGTTCAAATGTGCCAGGTGAGCAGGTGAAGTGCTCTGGGCTTTTGCAATTGGCACTGGGACTCCTGTGGCCCCTTCCCTGCAGATCGGAGTCTGTGGGGAATGGGACAAAGTGGCAAACTGGGAACACAGGAGCTTCTCTCTCCAACTTCAGCCTCCTAGGGAAAGTGCACTAATTGGCCTCAGGGGCAGAGTTGGTGCCCACACCTGAATGAGGAACCTCAGGGCTGGCTGTGTGCATTGGGGACAGCCTGGCTGTGGGAAGAAGGAGATGGGAGGCAGGTGCCACAGCTGCCCAGGAAGGACCATGAGCAGCCATGAGGCAGAAGAGCTGCTTGGTGGTGACAGGAGAGAATTTCCTTGGTGCTTTCTGAGCACAAGTCACCCAGGAAGAGCACAAGTGACCCCAGGACTGGTGGCAGGGCCACAGCTTCCATTCCCCTGTAGGTCCCCAACCGTGGCTGCCCCAGGGTAAGAGGCCACTCACTCCATGTTCTGTGACTGCAGTGTTTGGGCTTCTGCAAACGTCAGACAAACACATAAATCTGGTCAGCTTTGGCCACTTTATGGTTCGACCATAGAACTGCAACCCTTCTTGCCCTGTCTTCTTAAACACAAGTGTAACTTACACTGGACAAAATCTTGAAACAGTACAATTTTCTTCAGACAAAAATCTCCTTGTCAGGCGTTGGGAGAGGAGCCTGTCAGGAATCCATGACCTCTCCCACAAGATGTAGGGTGAGGCTGTTGTCCTGTTTTGGACAGGCCAAAGCGGAAATGCCAACTTTAGCTTACTCTTGTTCCTTGCCTGGTCCAGATAACAGGTGGCCCTGACAACTTAGCTAAAAATAATTTGAAAAATCCTGAAGGAAGTGTTTTCCCTGAGGAAATCATTGGGAGAAATCCCTGAAATATTATTCTTGGAACACCTGGTGAGAGTTTCATTCCAGCATCAGTCATGTGCCAGTGGGCAGGGGCTGCTGGTCCAAGCCATGCTTTGAGCAGGCCCTGGTGGCAGAGGTGGCTCAGGCTGAGTGTGAGCAGGTGAGTGCTGAGTATCTCCAGGGTCAGAGTCCAGGGCCTCTCAGGGCCTTGATCCAGTGCCTGAAGGGTTTTTCTCTGAGATCCAGTGAGGATGTCTCCTGTTCCAGCTTGTCCCAGTTACCTCTCTGGTCACCATGCAGTTGTGAGGAGTCTGTGCCCATCACCTCTCCCCAGCCACATGAGGCATCTGCAGACCATGGTCAGGACCTCCTTTTCCTTGCTCCAGCAACAGTGGGGCTTATGAGAAAATCCTACAGAAGAGTGCCCATGGAGAGTTTTAAAAAGTGGTGCTAGAACCAAAGACTCTTAGATTGATTTGGGTTGAAAGGGACCTTAAAGCTCATCAAGTTCCACCCCTGCCATGGGCAGGGACACCTTTCACTAGACCAGGTCACTTCAGCCCTGTCCAGCCTGGTTTGGACACTTCCAGGGATGGGAAAACCCAACCTGAGAAGAAAAGGAGAACACACAAGCACAAGCTCTAGGTTGTATGAAATCTTTTGGAACTGCTGTCTGGGTGACTCCTGCAGGACAGGACAGTTTTAGTGCCCTCAGAACTGCATCTGAGACAGCCAAAAGCACTGAGGTGAAAAACCTGAGCATGAAACTGTTGCAGCTGCGGGGAGAGTCATGGCTATGAGCAACTCCCTGAGCTCCTGAGCCAGGTGTGGCCGCAGGGATCCCAGAGGTGAGGGCAAGGAGGGCACTCAGCAGGCACAGGTCAGAGCAGCAGCAATGGCAGGGGAAGCACCTGCCCAGGCCACCAGGTCCAGAGGGTGGTGTGAAGAGGTCACACTCTACCTAGAGGGCAGGGACAAGGGGAGTGTCACCAGTATCTGTGTCTTGGCACATGTCCTGTGAATATGCTCATCACTTGTAGGAAGGAGGTCACAGAGCACTCCTGTCAGGGCTGTGGGTGACACAAGCCAAGGAGACCAGTGCTCCGGGGCAGGGCTGGAAGGACATGGACAGGCTGGGAAATGGAGCCAGAAGGAACTGGTGAAATTCAACAAAGACGAGTGCCAGTTCTTCATCCAGTGCTCCTTGAAACAAAAACACACCAACAATCTCAGGAGAGGTCAGTGAAGACCCTGGAAAAGGCTAGGGCTGGAGTCCCACGCTGAGAGCAGGGGCTGGAAGTGCTGAGTGGATTCTGCCTGCAGGAGGAATGGCTCTGGGGACACCAAGTCACCATTTGTTTGCCAGTCCCTACAGGGAGACTATCCCAAAACCAGTGCCATGCTCATCACAGTGGGACATGGAGGTAAGAGGAGGGGAGGCAGGCAAAATCCAGACAAAGTCCACATTTTGTTGTCCCCATCCTCAAAGGAAGTGTTTGTGCCCACGTGGAGACCAGGAGCAGCTGACAGTGCTGCTGCAGGGATGCAAGCGATGGTGGCTCCTGCTGGAGAAAGAATTCTTGAGTGGGAAGGGGCATCCCTCAAAGCAAGCAGGGAAACAGGACTGGGAGAAGCTCCTGGTGTTACAACAGTGCCCTTGGGTTTGGGAAGTACAACGCAGGCTTGGAGAAGGTAAATTAAGAGTCTGATTTTCCAAAGTGTTGAGTATTTATAGGATCTGAGCCCAGTCCTGAAGGCTGCACCCCCAAACTGAGGTATTTTGTTTAAAAAACAACTCTCTTAACATTTCACAAGTTCATGGATATTTGATTTACTGCTGGACACCACTGGCCAGGTTTGATATCCATCAGGAGACCAGAGGGGGACACAAACTGTGATCTTTCTTGTCTTAAAGGCTATTCTGAAGACATGGACTACCAGAACTGAAGTTTTTGGCATCCGGGGAGATTTCAGTATATTTTAATATTCGTGCCAAGTATTGGTGGTCTCAGAAAAGTCCCTCTTCAAATATCAGAGTGGGAGAGGGTTTCTCCAAGTGCTGTCAGCATGTGCCCTCCCTAAAACATTGTGAGAGTGGCCAGGTTGTATTGGAGTGCCATGGCACCAAGTTTCTGTGTGAAACAAGGAAATGCTCAACATTGCCACAAGAAAAATGTGTAATTTTGTGAAGTCAAAGCAAAGGAGTGAAGAAGTCCCATTATTGTGACCCTTCTGCCCTGCCAGCTCAGCTGCCCTGCCCGAGAGCTGCTCGAAAACAGGCAGAGCCCAGAGTGACACAGGACACAGAGTTACAGCTACACACACACACACAGGGCCACAGCCACAGCTGCTCTTTTTTCACCACCTGCTGTTTATCTTTCTCAGCCCCAGACACTCTCTGAGCTGCATTTCCCCTCACTGAGGCTGCCTCTCCCTTGGTATCTGTGCTGGATTTCCATATGGGGTGTTCATCCCCATCTAGGCTTGTAGCCTACACTTTCCCTGCTTCCCAACAGGAGTTGCTGCTCAGCCTCTCATCTCTCAACATTCCAGATCCAGAGTTTATGCTTGGACCATCTCCTGCAGTCCCATCATCAGGAGCAGCAGCTGCGAGGACTCTGCAGTGAAGCAATACTGCTTCCCTGCTGCCGGAACATCTCGGTGCTCTCTCGACCTCCAGACTCACTCCCCGTGGCAGTCCTCGTGTTTCCCGGGGTTCCCATTTTACATTTCCATGGCACTAGGTGGTGAACTCCAGCTGAACTGACTGCTTCTATCAGGAGCAGCTCCAGGCTCCGAGTGGGCAGCGTTCACCCAGCCTGAGCGGAGCCATCTCACTGCTGAGCCCTTCAAACACACTGGGCACTGCTTGGTGCCTTCTGTGTCCAGTCAGTGACACTGCCAGGGCTCTGTCCCACCTGTTCAAGTCCTCTCCAGGCCTCTGGACCACATCATCTCCTGCAGAGAGCTCTGCACTGGGCTGGGTGGGCATGGCGAGCCATGAGGACACCTTGTGCTGTGTCCCTACAGCTGTGGTGCAGCCAAAGGCCAGCCCCCACCACTGCTCCATCTCTGCTGGCACCCCACAGCTCTGCAATAGCTAAAATGGGGCTGTAGGAAGGATTGGGGCCCAGCAGCTGCAGCTCCCAGCCCCTCTGGCAGCCTCCTCCCATGCCCAGAGGCTGCAGCCCAGGTGCCCAAGGGCTGCGAGGCTGGAGCAGAGTCCAGCGCTGGTCTGCACCTGGCACAGCCCAGAGAAAGGTGGGAGGTCAGTGTGGTCCCGTGGGCTCAGATCTCACTGGTGCAGGCTGGTGGGTGCTGCTCCTCCCTCCTTGCTCCTGTCACTGAACAGGAGCCACCTCTGAAAGCCTCCCCAGGGCCCCTGCAGAGTTAAAAGCTTCTGCTGCGCTCACAGCATCGAGGACACGCGGGCTTCTCCTCGTGCAGGTAAGACAAACCAGGCAGCACCTGGGACATGGCTGAGACATGGAACATAGCACAGCACCTGGGGACAGCTTACTAAGGAGAAGGTGCCATCCAGTCTCTGCTCTTGGCTGTGGAGGTGAGGAGGGGTGAGAGGGCAGTGATTCACCAAGTCCCTGTCACGAGCTGCTGGGAGGGAACCTGGTGCTGGCCCCCAGGGCTCCTGGGTGGTCTGGGCAGGCTGTGGCTGCTGCTGCCTGCAGTAGACATCCAGTCCTCTCCAAGAGAAATGAATCCTGTGTCGTTATCTGCTCTCTCAGCTCAGCTGTACCCTCACACGGGGCTTTGGCTGTGCCCAAGGCTCAGGACTCCCAGGCCTGTATGCTCCAGGTGTTATAAATGATTTCAGGCTAAGTCAGCCTAAATAGCTTTCAATCAAAGTTTTATTATGTGTTTGTGATAAAACACAAGCAAGCAAACAGCATTGGGTGATCAGGCCAAGCTGGGTGCGTGGGGAGTCCCTGCTCCAACCAACACACACCAAATGCAATCCCAGCTAGGTTTGTATGGATCTTATTTTGGCTGACTTGACATGTTCCATTGCGCCTGTGCAGGTTCCATTCTCGCTGACATGCCAGATCTTTTTTGGGTCTTCATCAGGTGGTCCTTGCTGACACATCAGCCCTTGGGTCTCTGTCTGGAGGTCTTTGCTGACTGATCCCTCCTTGTCTTCACTGGTTCCTCTCTTTTCCACACGTACGCACCTCAAGCAAGCATTTTCTAATATTCTAGTTTCCTTATTCCATATGTTAAGCTTCTATTTTCACCAACATCTCTAACCACAAAGTCTCTAAATTCTACTGCGTCGACTAAAACTTCCAACTAGGGCCTCTCTTGCCATGCCTTACTTGGTCCCTCAAGTCTTACACAATATTGCAGAAATTTTTGCAACCAACATAATTTCTTTTATTCTCTTATCCCATTTGACACGAATCACTTATATATATATTACACAGGCTACCTGCTCTGCTCACCTGGGTGTGGAGGCTTGGTGAGGAGAACCACATCCTCCTGCAGGAGCAGCTTCCCTGGCTGGGTATGGAGCACACACGAGCTCCTGCACGAGGAAGGGTGACAGAATGGTCCCCAAAACGCTGGAGTTATGCAGGAGGTCCCTGCTTCAGGGAGTGCACCCGAGCAGAGCTGAGTCTCTGACTCATATGTCACCATCACAGAGGTCCCTCCCATCTCCCGAGGGAAGGACAGGAACCTGACTGGCCCTGGTGGCCTCTGTGTTCCCTCTCTGCTCCCCATCCAGCCTTTCTGGCCTTGTGTGCCTGGGCAGAGTGTGTGTACCTGTGCAGGGTAACACCTGGTCGGTCAGGAGTTACCGTGAGGAACAGCCTTCAGTGCAAGGGAGAGGAAGGAGAAGGACTGAGCGAGGTGAAGGCTCTTACCAGGCTCATTCCCGTGCAGTCCAAGGGAGACAGGGAGATTCTCCTCCCACATCTTCCTATTCCTTCATGTGCAGGACATCTGAAGACAAATGGATTAAATCTGGGCTCTCTGAACTGTGGCTGTGTTTGCTGAGTGCCACATCGTCCCACACCAGGGTGGAAGTCGGGGTCATCCCTCTGCACTTTCTGGTGGCTGCTCCGCAGACCTGGAGCTCCGTGTCCAGTCCAGCCTGGATTTGTCAGCACGGGGAGGGCACCAGCTGAGCTCTCCAGCCCTTGCTGCCCCTCCTGCAGTGGCATTAAGCATTCCCTGCATCCTGTGACACTCAGGGTCGCTGCTGTGCACCCATGGTCCGTGCAGGGCCCAAGGTTCATTTCCAGGCATGGCTCACACACCTCTTGCTCACCTGCTCTTTTTCCAGGTGTTGAGCCCCAGCTTGGAGCATGAGCAGGAGATTAACCTTTATATGACCAACCTCTTACTACTGAATTTATTCACATTTTTTATCACTCTGGTCCCTTGCGTGCCCTATGCAACAGGCAGGTCCCCACGTTGCCAGTGCCAGGTTCACCTGTCAGCAGCCTCCTGCCTCTGATGAACAGGTCAGCAGGAGCAGCATCCAGGCAGGTCCTGGACAGAGCATTCCCCTCTCACCCCACACAGCTGGGTACCCATGCCCTCACCAAGCAGCTGCCTGAGTGCTGTGGCAGCTCACCCAGCCTGAATTTCCAGTGAGCACAGATCCACGTGCACTGTGCGGTACTGCAGCAGGGACACTGGGGGCAGGAGGCAGCTCCTGGGGAACCACACCATGAGCTCCCCTGCCTTTCACCCCCCAGGACCCTCTCCCCACCACAGCACTGGCACAGGCAGGTTGGGCTATTCCTTCACCAAAACGCTCTTGGCTCAGGCTGGAGCTGCAGGACAAGCAATGGTCTGAGATTTCCAGACCGTGGGATAATACAGTCCTTGTGTCCCTCTCCAGTGTGTGCAGAATTAGTAATTTAAAAAAAAACCCAATGTGTGCAAAATTAGTAATTAAAGAATATGTTGATCTGGGCAACAGCTTGAGAGCTTGCCCAGGCAGAGGTTTCCCAGCCTGGCACATCCTGGATGGAGTAATGAGTTTGGATGTCATTCTGCCAGGCAAGGAAGAACTCTTCTGCTTGAACATTTTCCTCTCAAAGTTAAATTTTTTTTTAAATGTTGAAAAACTAGCAAGTGAAAGAGAAATGAATCAGAACTTAGTTCTGCTTCTGCTTAGCAAACCCTGGTATTGCTCCCAGTGCACAGGGAGAAAATACCCTCGGAACAGGATGGTCTTCAGCTCAAGGACCTGAAAGTTATGAGTGAGAGAGAACTGACTGGAGCAATTCCAGTAGGGAAAAGCACACAATTTTAACAGTGCTTGGACAGTTCCCTGTGGCAAGCAGCTATAAGAAACAAACTCCCAATATAAGCAGTAAATTCTCCAGCACTGAATTTTATAATGTGCATGACTGATGCAGATACAGGCTTCGGGCAGGGAAATTAAAACCAGATTAATGAGTATAAAGCAAGGGAACCAACTTGAAATTTAATCAGGTNTTCCCCTCTCACCCCACACAGCTGGGTACCCATGCCCTCACCAAGCAGCTGCCTGAGTGCTGTGGCAGCTCACCCAGCCTGAATTTCCAGTGAGCACAGATCCACGTGCACTGTGTGGTACTGCAGCAGGGACAGTGGGGGCAGGAGGCAGCTCCTGGGGAACCACACCATGAGCTCCCCTGCCTTTCACCCCCCAGGACCCTCTCCCCACCACAGCACTGGCACAGGCAGGTTGGGCTATTCCTTCACCAAAACGCTCTTGGCTCAGGCTGGAGCTGCAGGACAAGCAATGGTCTGAGATTTCCAGACCATGGGATGATTATAGTCCTTGTGTCCCTCTCCAGTGTGTGCAGAATTAGTAATTTAAAAAAACCCAATGTGTGCAAAATTAGTAATTAAAGAATATGTTGATCTGGGCAAGAGCTTGAGAGCTTGCCCAGGCAGAGGTTTCCCAGCCTGGCACATCCTGGATGGAGTAATGAGTTTGGATGTCATTCTGCCAGGCAAGGAAGAACTCTTCTGCTTGAACATTTTCCTCTCAAAGTTAAATTTTTTTTTAAATGTTGAAAAACTAGCAAGTGAAAGAGAAATGAATCAGAACTTAGTTCTGCTTCTGCTTAGCAAACCCTGGTATTGCTCCCAGTGCACAGGGAGAAAATACCCTCGGAACAGGATGGTCTTCAGCTCAAGGACCTGAAAGTTATGAGTGAGAGAGAACTGACTGGAGCAATTCCAGTAGGGAAAAGCACACAATTTTAACAGTGCTTGGACAGTTCCCTGTGGCAAGCAGCTATAAGAAACAAACTCCCAATATAAGCAGTAAATTCTCCAGCACTGAATTTTATAATGTGCATGACTGATGCAGATACAGGCTTCGGGCAGGGAAATTAAAACCAGATTAATGAGTATAAAGCAAGGGAACCAACTTGAAATTTAATCAGGTTGTTTAATCTCCTGAAGAGACATGACAATTGACTTCTGTTGCTAAAAGAACATCTATAAAGAGGAAGGGGATTTTTTTTTTCTTTCTTTCTTATTTTTTTGGTCTTTGCCCACTGAAGCACTTGGGCCCACCTGTAGAGTCTATGGCATGGGCAGGGTGGGCAGCAGCAGCCCTGGCCACAATCGCCCTTGGCTAAGGTTCTGAACTGTAAATGCTTCCTCATGCCTCCTCCATCTCTTGGACATGGTGATCACAGCTCCATGTGCCAGTGGAAAGCAAAACCCTTGTGTCAGGGTGATGATGGAGAAAGGGTTGGGAGGTCCAGGCCAGGAGATCCCTGATGGCTTTGATTTTCCTGAGGCTCAACAATCCCCATGTGGTGAGCTGCCCTTTGCTGGAACCTGTACTTCTGTAAGTGGAACCCCTGCTTTGTGAGTGCTGGTTATCACAGAGCAGGAAACAGGACAAAGAAAAAACATTCTTTTAACTGGTGCAGGGTGATGCCATATCCCCAGGGCTGGGGAAGAGCAAGCTTAGTGGCTGTGGCATCTAGGGGATGCTGTGACCTGTCCAGGGGCAGGGAAGCATTTATTCACCATAAATACATCCAGGAGGGGGAGAGACACATGCCTGGAATAGTCATCAGGACTAGGGGCTGGGCTGGCAAGGAACTCTGAGAGGTGTGGGTGGGTGCCCCCTGCTCTTGGGTTTTTCTGTGTGCTTCTTCTGCAGTGCCCAACACTGGATGGCAGCTCTTTGGACTCCAACATCCCAGGGTATGTGAAATCTGGACACGGGAAACTTCCAAGCACTAGGGAGATGGGATCAGAGCCACACCACCAGTGAACCCCTGGCCTCACGGGGGGCTGTGCTCTAGTGCCCTGGCTCACAGCCCCCCCTCCTCCTCAGTGCTCACTTCTGGCCCAACGCTGACCCAGCTCGCTCCATGGAAGGCATAAACCACACACAGGTGACGGAGTTCGTGCTCCTGAGCTTTTCCCATGGCCAGCCCTTCCTCTTTGCTCTTTTCCTGGCTGTTTACCTCATCACACTGCTGGGGAACTCTGCAATTCTCTTCCTCGTGTCCCTGGATCCCCATCTCCACAGCCCCATGTACTTCTTCCTTAGTCACCTGTCCTGCCTGGACCTTTGTTTCTCATCAGTGACGGTGCCCAAGATCCTGGCAAATGTTTTGCGCCCGCGGGCGACCATCTCCTACTGCGGGTGCCTGGCGCAGATGTTCTTCCTGATGCTGTGCGCGGGGGCCGAGTGCGCGCTGCTGGCGCTCATGGGCTACGACCGCTGCGCTGGCGTGTGCCAGCCCCTGCGCTACGCCCAGGCCATGACCCGCACCTCCTGCGCCGTGGCCGCTGCCGGCTGCTGGCTCTGGGGGCTGCTGGACTCCGCCGTGCACACCCTCCTGGCCGCCCAGCTCTCGTTCTGCGGGGCTGCCCAGCTCCAGCACATCTTCTGCGATGTGCCGCCGCTGCTCGGGGCCGCCTGCAGCAACACCCGCCCCAACGAGCTGGCCCTGCACGTCTCCAGCATCTTTGTGGGACTCAGTCCCTTCCTGCTTGTCGTGGTCTCCTACCTGTGCATCCTGGTCACCGTCCTCAGGATGCCGCTGGCCACCAGCCGGCGCAAGGCCTTTTCCACGTGCTCTGCCCACCTGCTCGTGGTCACCCTGTACTTCCTGGCGGCCAACCTGAACTACAACCGGCCCAGCTCGGGCTACTCCCCGGCAGCCGACACGGTGGTGTCAGCGCTGTTCTGCATCATCACCCCCATGCTCAACCCCCTCATCTACAGCCTTCGCAACCAGGAGGTGTGGGGGGCCCTGCGCAAGGTGGTGCGGGTGGGGGGCACACCAGGCTCCCCGGGCAGCAATGCCTGAGCGATGCCGGGGCTGCGGCAGGCTGCCGGCACGGCGCTGGCACTGCAGCGTCCATCCGTGGGACAGCTGTGACAGCACAGCCAGCTCCAGGCTCCCAGCCCGAGCACACTGCTGGCACACTGCCATCACTCCTCTCACCCTCAGCATATCACTGACGGCACAATGGCAAAATAAAGTGAGGAACAAGGCTACTGTCCTTGTTCTGTCCAGGATTCTGTCTTTATTTTCCAGATGCTGTGTGCTGAGTTTGGCACAGGACTTGCTGCAGCTGTGCTGCTGCCAGGGAACTTTGCAAAAGGCAAACTCATGTGGTGCCAGACATGTGCTGGCCCTGACCACGGCCATGAGCTCTGCCTTAGGGCTGTGCCTTGGACTGCATAACCTGGCCCGGGCAGAGGGGCTGTCACACCATCCACCTTCCCCACATGCCTTGGCTTTAAATCTGATGCCTGCTGGGTTTCCCCAGGCTGCCAGGGAGGCTCTGCTGCACTTTGT
The DNA here is from genome assembly GCA_013400515.1 of Erpornis zantholeuca. NCBI lineage: Eukaryota > Metazoa > Chordata > Aves > Passeriformes > Timaliidae > Erpornis > Erpornis zantholeuca. The sequence goes on along the minus strand of VZTN01019201.1, from coordinate 64,702 downwards.
ACCTAAGCTCAGTGGCTTGCACCATGGCCTCGGTGCTGCAGTCAGACAGAGAGGTCTCAGCACTGAGCTGTGAGCTGGTGGCACTAAACTCCTCACCAAAAATGCTTTGTTTATGGCCAGAAAAATCTACCTGTGCAGCTGTTGTGAGTGATGTGGCTCTGGGTGATGGTGGCTGAGGACTGGCTGGGGATGAGGGGCTACTGTCTCTGCCTCAGTCACCTCTTCCAGCAGGGGCTCTGCAGCTGGGTCCAAGCTCAAATGACTGCGTGGGTCATGGCCACATCTGCAGGTGTGTGCATGAGGCACAGCAGTGTCCAACACCGTGGCAGAGCCAGGAGCAGGGGCTACTGGGGCAAGGGAGATGACACAGGCAGGTCACACCTGCAGTCACACAACCTACGTTGGCTGGACATTGGCTGGACCCAAACATGCTCATCTGTAGCTCAGTTACCAAGAGGTATCCAGCACTATCTCATCTGTTCCCAAAGAAACCCACTGGAGAGTCAGAACTGGGACTAGGAGTCACACAAGTTGGGAGCAGTTTGCCATTTCTTAGTGCACAACACATGCTGATTTTGTTCTTTAGGGAAATAAATGTTTCTGTAACCCACCTGTTGGGCTGGGCTGTTGCTCCTACCCAGACAGGCTGTGAGCCCCTCAGTCCTCCCTGCTGTACAGCCTTTTGGATTCTAAAAAGTCCTTGAAACACCCTCAGTCCAGTGTCACTGGACACATCAGATGTGCCAGGATGTACCTTTGAAAGCCCTTCAAATAAATACCTACCTTTATTCCCTTATTCCTGTCTAGTCTCTGGTTTTTAGGCGAGCACTTCAGGCATTGCTGGCAGTGGCAGTGACTGGGGTGTGCTCCCACAGCCCCTCAGGTGCTGTTCTGCTCAGCTGTCCCTGGCTTGTTCCTGCTGTGATGGTACCTGCATCCCACAGAGCAACAACTCCCACACCTGAGCATTCACCTAAGACTTACTGGCTTGAGAGAGGGCTTGGCTTTGGATTTCTGAAAACTGTTTTAAATGTTAATGATAAAATGTTTCCTCCTGTCCCACTTCCCACCTGCCCAGCCTTTTCCCCACATCTGTGATGAAGAGTCAGGGGCCTTTTCAGGAGCCTCCAGCAGGCACAGGGGACACAAGCTGTCACAGCATCACTGGGACACAACTGGAGCCAGGACAGAGCAGAAGCTGTGAGGGAGGGCACAGCCCCTGGGGACAGACATGCCTGTGCCCACAAGGAGCACACAGACCACGTTCACATTTCTCTGCTCCATGCTGCAAATGTGGCTCATCCTGAAAGTGGAAACCCTTCCTTGGAACAAAGGCAAATTTGGCTTTCCCAGTGCTCTTTCCCCTGACCCCTGGCTAGGATGAGATCCAGGGCCACAGCAACTGAGAGAGGTCCCACAGCTCACATCCCTTCTGCCTTGCCTGGACTAGATTTGTATTTCTGCTCTGGGAATTACCCTGCTGGGAACAGGACACACTCCTGCAGGCTTGCTGGCTGGGTGGGGCAGCCTAGATAGAAGAGACAAGACCCTTATATTGCACTCATACACTCTAAAACCATCCCACCTTTCCCACCTGGAAGTGGATAGGAATCAAAATCCTCTTGGGCGAAAGACAAAACATTCCCTCTGACACTGCCAGTTTGCTCCTTGATATTTCTCTGAATGTGGATGCACCAAGCTGAGCCAAATGAAGCTGATAACATGGAAAAGGCTGAAGCAGAGAGGCTGTTGTGGTTTGACACTGGCCAAATGCCAGGTTTTGTCCTTGGAGTGTTTTCTCCTGGTCTTTATCTCATCAAATATCTTTATCTCTGCCCAGCTGTGCCAGGGGAGGGTGAGGGAGTGACTTTTGTGGGTGCCTGGCATTTGGCCAGTGTCAAACCACAACAGAGGCAAAAGTTTGCAGCTTGCACTGTGCTCATTTCATTGCAGAAGCTTCACATAATTGGCTGGGAAGAGGCCAACCCTGCCACGACACTGTCCCCGCCACCAGCCTTCGTCCACCATCTCAATGTGCGTGATTGTGTCATCAGGATCAAAAGAAATCTCATCATCTCCATCTGAAAAAATTGTCAAGAAAAGACAGTCATGATGCAAAGAGAACCTCAGAGAGAGCTGGTTCACATTCCTCCTCCCACCTTCCCCCAGGCAGAAGACAGAACAAGTGCTCTGATAAACCCCAAGAATTTACCTCACCCAACCTCCATCCACCAGCACAGATAAAGCAGAGAAAGAAGAAGATGTCACAGGTGAAAGATGAAGTTTCTCTATTCTGTCCTGGTTTGGGCCAGGACAAGGCTAATTTTTTGCTGTAGCTGGGAGGGGCCATGGCCCAGACACAGAAGTTATTCTATAGCACCTTATGTCATTGCCAGGGGTGGGGGAAAGGGACTCGATTCTGAGGAAGACAGGGTTCCTTCTGGTTGAGAAAATGTGGTGGAGGGAGCCATCCAGTATTGTCTATTGCTGGGTGTTTTTCTGTGTGAATAATTTCTTTTCTTATACCTTTTGTTATTGACATCGTTGCTGTTACTGTTCACTTTCTTATTGCTGTTCCCAGTAAATTGTTCTTGTCTCAACCTGTGACCTTTGCCTCTTTGTGCCTCAAACTGGAGAGGGCTTTTTTTTTTACTGAGAGTACTAAACTGGAGTTTAGTACTGGTTTCTAAACCAGTTTCTAGTACTGGTACTAAACCATTCCTAAACCATGACAATTCCCAGGCCAGGTCTCATTCTGCTTTCTGGGAGGAAGAAATTTGAACCACCAAGCCACAATCTTTTCCCCAGTGCTGAGCCCTTACATCCCTGCTGCACAGCCCTGCAGGGGCACAGCACCTTCCCCTGAGCCCTGAGGGCTTTCTCACCTCCTTGGTAATCGTAGAGAGCCACGGCACAGACCCCGGGGTTCTGCCCCTCACCAGCACCGTCCGTGCTCCCTGCAGAACACAGCACAGAAGGTGAGGCAGGGGCTGAAGCAGCCACACAGTCCTGGTCAGTGCCACCCTCCAGGCCAGCTTGGGGGAAGCAGAACCAACAAGGAGAGGTGCACCACAGCCCAAAGCAAGGTGTGACTTCCCTCCCCTTCTTCAGTGAGGCAGCTGGGTCCTGATCTTTCATGCTCCTCTCCCAAGAAAAAGGCAGGGAATAACTCCAACCTCTTCATTGCCACCTCCATGCAGCCCATGCAGGCTGCTCCCATGCTTGGGCAAAGGCTACCTGCACTCCTCATGCCAGGAGACTCCAGCAGGCCAGGTCTCAGGAACACCAGCCATGTGAGCAATAGGCTGAACCGCAGGCACCCCCAGGCCCCAGTGCAGCACTGGCAGCTGCTTGCCAGGAAACTGCAGCAAGAGCATTTGTCCACATCCAGCTTCTCCCGAGCCTGTGGCAGCCTCCTCCCCAGACCCTGATCCAGCCAATTCCTGCTGTCTGGTCCAGCATCCCATGCAGCTCATCTGCACCTTAGAGCTGGGCAGGGGAGTGGGACACAACCAAGTCTCCATCATCTGGAGCTGCTATCCTGTAGACTTCAGGATAAAATTCCCTCTGGACTTTGTCCCATACATCCAGTGGGGTGAGTGGACAGGTACAAGCTCCCCAAGACATGTGCTCTTCCATCACTACTCACCCAGGTGGGACTGGCTCTGCCTGGGCTCCTGAGGAAGGATCACCTCATAGTCTTCACCTCCATCTCCTCCAAAGTCATAGGTGGCATCCTGCTTTCCCAGGGGGGCTGGCAGCTCCTCATAGTCAGCAGCTCCACTGGCACTGTCACAGTAGTCAGAGGGCTCTGGCAGCTCCTCATAGTCTCCACCAACATCCGAACTTACACCGTACGGGGGCTGACCCTGGCTGGGGACCTTCCACAGCTCTGCACCCAGATCTGCTGGCCTTGGTGGCAAAGTGGGTGGTACCTCTTCATCCTCCCTTTTGGCCTCCTGCCATGAGGTGAGAAAGTGACAGGGAAGTCACCTGCAAAGCACCCACCAGGGGCAGCTCTTCCCTGGCTGCCAGCACCTGACACAGGGCAGTCCTTTACTGCTGCCAGGGCACAAATGGAGCATCCTCCCCTGCACACCAGGGAAACAGCTGAGCTACCTGGGCCATGCTGGACCAGCACCTGGAATTGCTCTGGAGACCCTCAGGGCTTGTGTTTGAACCCTGTTCATACTTTACTGCAGCCCATGGTAGTGCCACTGCACTGCCCCACTCCCAGAGCCTGTCCCATGGGCTCAGGTGCTGTGCAGCCATGTCCCATCCCCACCCCAATGCTCCCCCTTTTCTTCCAAAGCCTCTCACAGGCTGTGGCTGTGCTCCACATCTTCCTGCAGGGCTGCCCACAAAGCACAGCCCCTCTCAGGTGCAATCCCCTCTGCCTGCTCCCCCTCCCAGCTCTCCCAGGCTGCCTTGGCACCTCTTCTCCTGGTGGTGACACAGGCTGGTCCCCAGCAGTGCTCCTGGGGACCCTTGCTGGCATGGCTGGAGGGGCTGCCCCAGTGTGCTCCTTCTCTCTCGGTGGGATTTCCTGCTGGAGAAAAGCCATCAGACTGCTCAGTCCCTTCAAATGAGTCCAGAACAACATCTCTTCACATTCCCAACAGAGCAACTCAGAACATTTTCCTCCACCTACAAACCTGCTCTGGGCCTGGGCACTCACAGGCTGGTGACAACAGTGGGGCAGCCCCGAAAAGGAGCATGCTGGGGGGGACAGGAGAGCTTCACTGTTAACACCCCTCTGCTCTCTGAGTGCAGGGAGGGCACCAGGTGGGAAGGCAGGTAAACACAGGGGCTGGGTTCCATCTCCAGTTTGCTGGGATGCCATCTCACATACAGACTGCTGGGAGAGCAGTGCTGGGGAGGAGTAGCCACAGTTTGCCAGGCACCAGAGGCAAAGGGAGTTGAGGCCAGGGCACAGGCACCATGGTTGGGTGCAGGTATGTCCTTATAGAAGTGTTTGGTGTGCTGAAAAGGAAAGTCCAGTGACAACTGTGAAGCTCGGTGGCCACTCTTTGCAGATGCAGGGAAGCAGTTTAGCCATGAGATTACCCTCAAGAGACCAGGCAGAAGGACATGGAGCTGCATGGCTCTGTGGAAAAGTCTGTGTCACAGCAAGACAGCCCTGGCTCACCTGCTGCCGAGCCAGCTGGTGCTCCCGGGCCTGCCGCCTCACCCGCTCCTCCTCTGCCTGCCTTCTGCCCTCCTCCTCTGCCAGCTTGGCCATGTGCTCAAACCGTGACCGCAGGCTGCTGGTGCCACTGGAAGCTCCTGCGAGGAGACAGCTGATTGACTCAGCCCTACATCTTCCTTCCACCACCCCAAGCATCCAGGAGAAACCCAGACCTCTGCCTCTTCCAGAGAAACTTGCAGTTCAGCCACTTTCTCCTGCCCTCCCGCCCAGGCTAAACCCCCATCCCACCACAGCACACACCAGCATGCTGCCACCGAGGCACTGTGAGGCTCACAGCTTCCTAAGCCCAAGGCTGATACTCAGGTCTCACCTGCCTCCAGGGGTCTTGTTTTCTCAGAGGAGGAGGTGGGAGCTGACATCTCATCAAAGCCAGCAGCACTCTGCAAGAGGAAGGAAAGAATTGTTCAGCTTGTTGGGCAATGCCAGTGCTGGGTTTGGGTACTGGTGATGGCAAGCTTTGCTCCCAGGTGTGTTTGTTCTCACCTGTACACCTGCCCTGGCCCAGGGGAGGCTGTTGGCTGCAGATCCCTCCTCTGACACCTCCCTGCCCTGGGGATGTGCCTGTTGCCCCCCAGCCAAGGACACAGGTGTCCCTGCCCGAGAGGCAGCACCGAGAGCTGCAAAGGTGCTGCGGAGCCAGCGGGGGAGGCTGAGCAGTGGCACAGGACAGCAGGGCTGGGGACACTCCCTGCACCATGGCAAGGAGTTGAGGGGAGGCCTGGGACACTCTGCATCCATCCCTGCACTCCCAATGTCACAAGGCCTGAAAGCATTTCCCTGCTGGACTCACACCTGCCTCACCTGCCATGTGTGCTGGGGGCAGGCTGGAAACCAGCACCAGGTGTGAACACCTGCAGCACCACTGGCTCCAGGAGGGGCCGAGAGATGCTGAACGGGGAATTGTATCGGTGGGGAGGTTGCAGGGAAACCAAAGTGAGATAGAGAGGCTTAAGGGTTTATCTGCTTTCATGAGAAAACTACTTCATGCAGAAAGGCACCAGCAGGTAGGAGCCACTTTTCAGCCTTAGACTACACCAGGTGCTGCCTGCAGGTGCCACAATAGGCTGGGGGCTGGCTGCCACTGCAGCCATGGAGCCCTGACAGCAGCTCTGCTCTCCCTGCACAAAACACACCTGAGCAGGCAAACCAGAATGTCACATCCACAGGCCACAGCTGTATATGACAAATATACTGTGTATATGACAGCATTTGTACTTTGTGTGACCTTTAGTCTGACACCCAGTGTCCAGAACTTCACCAAAGGGGAGTTCAGGCTGCCTGAGGGTCTGTTATGCTCTCCTCTGGTGCAGTGAATTCAGAATTTCCACAGTGCCTGAGGACCAGGCAATCAGAAACTTAGTTACTTGCCCAAATATCCTTATTTTTACTATATTTGTTTATGCTTCAGTATTCTCAAAATGCACAAATTCATGTTCACTTTGAGTCAAACAAGAACTGCTCATCTCCTCTCGGCACCCTGCTTCCCAAAGGACCCACAGCCCTTTTACCAAGTCCTCATCTGCTTTTGCATGTTGTTTTTGACCACTTACAAGATGTGCCTTTTGTCAGTGACAATGTCAATGCCAATTTGCTGCTGTTAAATTCACAGATAGTGCTAATCTCTTCCAAGGACAGGACAACATTCCCTCTCTGCCTACACAGGCAGCACGGACAGGACTGTGTGGGTTGCTCCAGTGTGTTTCTATCCTGCCCTGCCTCCCCGTGCTCCCCAGGACAGCAGCGCTGGTGCTGTGCCAGGCACAGCAGGGAAGGTGGGTTTCAGGGAAGGCACCCTCACTGCCTCTTCCAAATGCCCCAAAGCCCCAGGATTCACATCTTTTAGGCTATCCCCATCCATGCAGATCATCACCCACTGGCAGGACCCCTTTTGCTGACTGAGCCTTCAGGGCAGGCTACCAAGCACAGAATTAATCCCAGTGCCTCAGTCTGAGATGTGACTGCAGCCGAGGCTTTGCCTGGTGTCAGCCCAAACAGAAAACCTGAACCAGCCAGTTGGTGACCTCTTCTCATGCACAGCAGATTGATCTATGCCAACCTCATTCCTGCTGGGGTTTGTCAAGGTGTCCAGGAAGATTTAGCACCTGAACAGACCACGAGGCACTCCTTAACAGGAGTGAAAAACCTGCAGAAGGTGACAAACAGCAGAGAAGTGAGGAGCTACAGACAGTGCCATGAAGAATTCCCTGCATTACAGTCTCCTCAGGCTGCATCCCTCTGCACCCTCTGGTATTTCACACTCAGCCAGTTCCTTCTTGCCACAGCTGAGCACTGAGATCTCACCTCCGCTCGGGGAATCTCTCCTTTTTCAGCTGGGCAAAAAGCAGTGACTGGGAGGAAGCAATTGCAGGCTGCAGCAGTCTTACCTTATCCATTCTATCCTTCTGGACCCCATAACGGCCTCCAAACCCCTTGGCATAGTCTGTATGGAAAAAATGTTATAGTATTTTATATTTTGTGTGCACCTCTGACCTCAGTATGCTGTGATGAGTGAAATGAGTTTGCATGTGTTATCTCTAGGTAGTTCCATATATGATGAGGTACAGATACAGCTAAGTGCTCTGGACAGTAGCTTTTAGGACTAATCCCTCTCTCCTCTCAGCTGAGGGCATAGGTGTGCAGGGCTGTAGCTGCCAAACCTGAGCCCAAGGCACAGTCACCCCACCTGAGTGGAGCATGGCCTCGCTCAGTGAAGTCAAATGTGCTGTACCCAAGGCATTCCTGGGATCTGCTCCTCCTCTGTGCTCACCTTTACAGTGAGCTTATGGTTAGGAATGTCCCTCACAGAGAAAGCACAGCAGAGTCTGGGAGTCTGGATCCAGGGACTCACATTCCACGTTCCCCACTGATCCTGGCACACACCTACTCTGTCCTCTGGGTCCTCTGAACCTCTGGGTTCACTGTGTCTCAGCTGCTCTACAACGTGCTGGACACATTCTGTTTTCAGCAGCTGGATCTCCTACTATGAACCACAAGCTCCAGGTCTGTGTGTGCTCCAAGGAAACTGCTACCACCTCTGGCAACATTGCCTGACCTCTTTGGGATGCGTGGGGTTGCACTTCTTCTTGATGGTCCCAGCCAAAAGCATTCTTGTCCTGACGATCCCTCTGGACCCCAAACTTCCCACCAAAGCCCACAGAATAGTCTTCAGCCACAGGGATCCAGATCAGGGCATGGAAGAGAACAGACGAGGGAGGGAAGGAGGCAGCAGTGTGAGTTCAGGCTTTTCTCACAGGTTTTCCATGCCCAGGACTTCGAGAAAGACATGGAACAAGGCCAGATTTCCCCACTGGTGCTGCAGCAACAGCCCTCCCTCCTCCCTGGGATCTGTCTGCTGCTGTTAGCACCTGCCTGGGCTTCCCCTTCACCCTTCCTTTGGTGATACGCTGTCCAAGAGATCCCTATGCCCACAGAACTCTTCTGCTCTTCCTCCTTTATCCTGAACTCTTTCCAGCAGCCATGCATGGTGCAGTGGCTTTCCTCACCTGACCCATTCCCAGCAGCTCCCTGTAGCTCTTGCACCATTCTTGCAGCAGACTGCAAAAGCCCTGCACAGTGCCCCCCAGCCCCAGTGGGCAGCCCCCAGCTCCAGCCCTGACTCTACCTGCTCCCTCCCCCAGCTCCCCCAGCCCCTCCAGCTCCCCCAGCTCCCTCCCTTTGCGCTGCTCCCCCAGATCTCCCACCTCCCCCAGCTTCCCCAGCTCACCTGGCAGCTGTGGCTCACCTTTCTGAGAGTCGTGCTTCTCTGCCTGGCTCTTGTAGTCAAATCCCACAGCTGCTTTGTCCACCTTATCCCTTTCCACTCCGTAACGGCCACCAAAGCCCTTGGAGTAATCTGAGGTGGTGTATGGAGTTAAACACTGCCCCCAGCACGGGGCTGGTGAGGAGAGGATGGGGAGCAGCACTGGGAAGGGCCACCAGGGAGAAGGGAGAGCAGCAGGGATTATGGAAAACACCATAGGAAGTGAAGGGTTGGAGGGGACAGAGTGGATGGCAGTGATCCCCCAGACGAGAGCCCATAGGAAGGGGGGCCCAAAGCAAATGTGGGTCAGGGCACCAGGAGACACAGCAGGCCAGGAGGAAAGGAAGAGAATGGATGTGCCAAGGACAGTGGGAGCTCTGGCACCCACGAAGGCAAAACCAAGCAGGACTTGGGCACTGACAGCCAGGGCATCACTCCCTCACCCACCTCCAGAGCCAGGATTTCAGCCTGTGGTCTGCCAGCCTCAGGAAAGGGTTCTAAGTACACTGAGCCTTGGAAGTACAGGAATGGCAAAAGGGCTTAAGTTTGCTATGGAAGCACCTGGGGACTGCCACCAAGGCTGAACCCCCTTTCTGCTCCCACTCCTCCCTGGCACGCTGGCCATTGTGTGAGAGCACAGCACGGTCGCCTTGTGCCTCCCCTTCTTCCATCTCCAAACCAGTGATCCATTAATGACTTCAGCCATGTTCAGCTGTTTTCCAAGGACCACCTGGTTGTTACTGGCTGATTCCTGAGATATTTCAGCTCCCATCCTGACTCCTGACTGCACAGACTCCTCCTTTCAGACACCTGCCTGCTCTGTCTCTAAATCCTGCTCTTCAGGAGTAAATCGGAGTCACCTCTCCCTGTTCCCTGACACTATTCTCACAGGTTGGCATTTCACAGCACTGAGTTGAGGTTTCTTGGACAACTTCAGCTGTACCAATCCATGGAGGCTGTGATCTAGAGAAATATGCATAAGAACATTTTGTATTCCAGAAGAGATCTCTGTTTCATGGAGGTCAGTCAATCTGCAAGTCCTAAAAATTCTTGAACTTATTGCAACTAAACTATTATCTACCTATATGGGGCTGTTATGAAATGCATCTCTAAGAGAGCTGTTTTCAGTAAACACCGATTTTTATGACTGTTACCTTGCTGCTAGAGCTTCCACTATGGACACATTTTTATGAAAAGCAATCCAAACACCCTATTTCTGACATTTCCATTTCCTGAGCAATTGCTGTGATTTCATGCAGCCTCACACAAAATTTCTGTTTCTACAAGAATCTGTTAATGTAGCACAACTGCATGTGATTAATTATTTTAAGATCAACCAAGAATGCTTCAAACCATTTTCCTTCTTTTATAGTTTCCCTTTAAATGAATCTGATTTGGTTCTTTCCTTGGTATTGCAGTATTCCTCACATTTACCTCAAACAGCAACAGACCATGCCCTCTCATTTCTCTTGGGTACAGAATATTTAAAATACCTTAGTTTCAATTCTTGCAGTTTGTTGAATTATCTGCAGAATTCTGCAGAAGTCTGGATGCTCTGTAGGGTTTTTTTTTCATACCCATCACTGTGCCTTTTCCTCACAGGGCTGCTTTTCCAGGAATCACTTCTCAAGGGCTACAGTGCTCGGGCTTCCTCTGGAGCAGTTCTCAGAAGGGCTTTGAGAGGACAGGGAGCAGCAGCCATCCATTGCAGGCTGGGGCTGTCTCCTCTCCTCAGCCAGGACAGGGTTCCCACCAAAGCAAAGCACAGAGACAAGCAGGATGCACAGTACGAGGATGACAGGACAGTAGGGAATGAGGCCACAAGGGTGATGGACCAGGAACAGGAATCTGAAACAAGAGACAGGAGACTGCCACAGCCAACAGCATGGGATACTGGGAGCAGAAGAGAAGCTGGGCAAAGGGTCAAGGGGCCACACGTGTTCATGGACTTGCCTTTCTGGGATGAGTGCTTTTCCACCTCACCCTTGTATTCAAAGCCCAGTGCTGACTGGAACAAGAAGGAGAGGACGGTCAGTCATCCTGAGAGCCAAGATGGATCTCAGCCTCCCTCCCCTGGGCCAGGCTGTTACCAGCTCCCTGTCTTGTGTTGCAGAATGCAGGGGCAAACACCACAGCCCCTGGACAAAGAGTGTTCTGCCTGGATGGGACAGCCCCACCACATCAGTGCACACCAGTTACCTCCACAAGTGCCCCACTCTGAGAGCACGGCACACCCTGCACGCCCCGAGCTTTGAAAGCTGAGCCACAGTCTGGCACTCAGCAGAGCTCTAGGGGCACCACAGGCCACAGGTAGCTATTCCAGCTGCACTGTCCAACACACCTTGTCGGCTCTGTCCCGCTGGACTCCAAACTTGCCGCCAAAGCCCTGGGCTGCATCCGTCTGGGAGGAGTGCTTCCCAACATCGGCAACGTACTCGTGTCCTACTGCGCACTTGAGGGGAGAGACAGCATGATGTGAGCATCCAGGGCGGGCAGACAGAGGCACCACAGCTGCTTCCTCGTGCTGCTCACAGCCACGGGGTCACAGGTCCAAGCTGACCGTGCCGATGGTGGCCATGCTCTCCACGTGGCCTTTGCCAGCACCAGCTCTGCTTTGATGCCTGGGAGGAGCCTCAAGGGCTGTCAGCTCAAAAACTGTCCCCACTGCCAGCTCACTAAGCAAAGTGTGGGATGTCAAATAACAGCTGCTCTCAAGTGCTGGTGGAGCTGCACGGTGGATAACCACAGGGGAGACAAGAGAAAAGTGCAGATAGGCACACACAGCTGAGACCTCCAGGCAGAGATCTGGCACCCACTCCCCCTGACACTGAGGGCCAGCAAACCTGGCCACCAGCCAGGCCAGGATCCTGCTCTCCCTGCTGAAGGTGCTGTGGGCAGGAACCACTCTATGCTAAAATAGAACAGCTGTGCTCAGACGCTGCTGGACCTCACTGAGGGTGTTTTTGTTGAGCAACTTCTTGGCCTTTGTCCAGTTTCATCAGGATGCTGCAAGTGATCAGCTTCTGCCCCTTCTCCTGCAGAATGTGTGCAGTTCCTGACTACAACACCTCTGGCAGGAAGAGCAGGGAATTTTTCAGGACAGTCTATTTCTCACCCTGCCATCCTGGTATTGTTCGATCCCACAGTGACCACACCTACTGAACTCTACTGCAATCTAATCATCTCACTTCTGAAAAAGAAGTAAAAAATGCTGAGAGGTGCAGGAAGAAGCATGATGATGATTATCACAAAATATAGACCAGATCTGATGTTGAGGGCTTTATCTTGGGGAGATAGGAGGTCTGTAATGCAGAATATGAGGAGGGAATTATTAGACATTAGTTCTCCAAGCACAAGGAGAGAGGCACCAGATTTAATTGTTATGTAGCAGACTTGAACAGCCACAGGAAGTCTTTCACAGCTAAAGGGAGCATTGCAAAGAAGTTGTAGAGATGAGTTACAAATGAATTCAAACAGATCCTGGAGACAGATTATGGGCTAGCTGGACATGTGTGAATCTGTGCAGCCATGCAAACTCTCCATTCTCTCCCTTCAGGGTCAGGCCAGAAAATAGGGGTGCCCCTACCTATATGAGAAAAGGACTTTTCCTCTGAGGCTCGAGGAAACCTTCCACAGCTGTTACCTTATCCATTCGGTCTCGCTCTGTTCCAAATTTTCCCCCATAGCCATAGGATGCCTTGGGGCCAGTCTCCAACTCCTTCTTCTTGATGACCTCATGTTCCTCTGATACCTTGCTCCTCAGCTGGTGGATGCTGGAGACAGAGGCAGGGCAGGTCAGTGCGGGATTTTGCAGAGCCGTGCGGTTTGCTGCAGGATCCCTGCGCCCCTGCACGCAGCAGGACAGGCTCGCAGGATCAGCTCAGCCCGCGCCGGGCGCCAGCCACACACACCCCGGGTCTGGCAAGGCACCGGAGTAATGGGCTCGGGGGGGACACCCAGCCCTCCTCCTGCGGCCCCGTTCAGGGCTACACCCCCTCTTTCTCGGGACCCCACACCTCCCTTTTTCTGAGCGCTGCAGTGGACACACGACAGGACTGGGCTGTCCCGAGGGAGCTGCAGCCGCGGGTCAGCCCCGGGCAGGGAATGAGCGGGGAAGCCTTCGCACTGGATCAGCCCCATGTGCAGGTATTCCCCCTGACCCCCTGGATCAGCCCCATGTGCAGGTATTCCCCCTGATCCCCTGGATCAGCCCCATGTGCAGGTATTCCCCCTGATCCCCTGGATCAGCCC
>VZTN01019201.1:0-51216 GCA_013400515.1 Erpornis zantholeuca | reverse complement strand
GGCACCCACGGAGAAGCCGCAGAACGGGGGCCGGCAGCCAGCCCGGGTGGGGTCGGTCCCCCCCCGCTCGTCCTCCCACGTCCCCCGGTGCCGGTTCGCCCCGCCGCACTCACTCGATGTGCCCGGCGCGGCCGGAGCCCTCGATGGTTTTGGCTCCCCAGCGCTGCTCCCGCTCGGAGATGTCNGCACCGCATCCCCGCGGGACTGGGCAGGGCCGGGCCGGGGTGTCCGACCCACCCCGCAGAGCAGGGGTGACACCAGGAATGGGCGGAATTCTCCGTTCGGGAGAATACTGGAGAAACCGCAGTGACTTCAGCCCTAGGGGCCTGGCTGTCACAGCCTTGATTTTTCTGTAGCTTTGTGGAACGTCTGAACATACACTCGATAAAGTGAAGCATCAATAAAAGTCTTTCCTAATATACAGTAAAGCTGAAAATATGTATATATGAAAGAGAATGAAAAAAATTAATATAAAGTCTTATTCTGTTCACACTTAGTTTGAATGCTTCCACGAAGAGATTAGGTAAGCAAAAGAATTAGACAGTGTAGGTTTTTCCTAAAACGTTAATAACTTGAAACTATGAGAAAGGAATTTGCTTTTCTCTCCCAAACTAGAATTTCTTACTGGAAATAATTAGGCAAGACTGAACCTTGAAAACACAGGACTCTTGTCCAAGAGGAGAGGCTTATTAGGAAGGTAATAGAGAACCAAATGGAAAATGAAAATCATGACCCTGTATGAATGCAGGGTCAGAAAGTTCCCCAAGCTGAGCCCTTCTGCTCTCTCCCCAGCTCACTCAGAGTTGGACTAGATAGAAAACAAGAGTCTAAGAGGCACAGAGCTGCATCTGCACAAGGTGACTGTAAATAGAATAGGATTTTCCATCTGGAAAAAGATAAATGAGGGAAATCCTGGATCCTGTACAGTTACAAAGAGTCTTGTAACATATGTTGTGGGGAGGACAAGAGAAGTTACCAGGGAGCAGGTTTAATAAACCCTGAATATTCTGTACTCCTTAAGTGCCATTACTTGTGGTCAGACATGGGGTGTGCAATGATATAGGAAGTTCTGGAGACCAAACCTGGTGTCAGAAGTGGCTCAGACCAGTGAGCTGACAGTGCCTGCAAGGGGCTGATGGAACTCGGTTGATCCTGCCCTGGCAGTGGTGCTGCATGCCGTGCCCAGCCCTGAGCCCTGGCCCAGCTGAGCAGCAAGTTCCCAAGGCCAGGAACTCTTCCCACCACCAGTACAACAGCTGCCACGCCAGACACTCACCACGAAATCAGGGTCCGTGTCCCAGTCATCTCCCTGAGCCTCCACCTTCACTGACACGTTGTGTCCCACCACCGCTTTCCACATCTGCACAAGGAAAACAAGGACTTCTTGTCACCCAGGGTGGCCACACATGGCCACAGCTGGCTCACACCCAGTCACAGCAGAACTTGGGCTCTCACAGGTCACCTGTCCTCATACATCTGTCCCTCATACAGGACAGGGCACCCCAAAATAGCTACTCCTGAGCCCCCAGCATGTCTTAGAGCAAAACACACAGAGAGTGTAGGTGTAAACCACTGCCTTCATGCACTCAGACTCTGCAGAACACACACTTTATTATGTAAATGAATGCTGGTGTCCAATTACCAGAGTCTGCTTTTCCAACACACATAATTTCTGTGCTGTGGGAGGCTGTTCCCTGCATGAACCCCCGGCCAGCACAGTCACACACACAGCTATGGCCTGCTCCAACACTGGGACGCTGTGCTGCTGGAACCGAGGTGGACTCCTCAAGCCTCTTTTCTGTTTTTAACCTTTTAATCCCTGCCCAGTAGCCTAGAGAAGGGCCAGAGCAAGGCTGGACAGAGGTGTGACAGAGCTGGTGCTGTATGGTGTTCATGTCTGTCATGTGGAGAAAATGGGAAATGGGCCTGAAAGCACCGAGGGTGTAGGGTTAAACTGGCTGAGGCCGTGGTGGAACTGCTCCTGCAGGCCTGGAGGAAGTGATGGGCCCAGGAAGAGGAAGTTTAAAGTTATGCAAAATCTAAAACCCCTGGGTTTCATTTTCAAGGTGACCAAAAAAAACATGACGAAAAAGGCCCCCCCTCCTGCTGCCCCAAACAACTGAGTTTTTACAAAACGAGAGAGAGAGAAAAGATGAGTTGGCTGCCCCTACACCCCAGAGTAATCACTCTCATCAGAGCCCCATCCCTTTATATCCCACCCCTTTTACTGCCTGCAGTGTTGAGGAATCACAGGTTGTGCTCTGTGTTGCCCAAAGCAACTTCTTCATGGGGCAGAGAGAAAGATGGAAGAGAATGCACAGGAAAGACTGAGCTAAGCCATCACACCATGGTGCTCTCCATCACACCAAACTGTGACCAAACCAACAGAAAGGAAGAGATGTCTGTGTGCTTGATCCTCAGTTAACAGCAGCTTTTGCCAGGTGCTGCTCACTCACCCCTCACTCCCACAGCTGTGTGGAAGCCTCAGACAGCCCTGGGCACTTGGGGCAGTTGCCTCTGTGAAAGCAAAATGTTTATGCTGAGTAATTAAGTAATTCTCTGGTTTTGCTAAGTAATTAACTGTCCCACACCAAAAGCTGTTTAAGTGAATAACATTCTGGTTTAGTACACTGCACTGCTCAGTTCGAAGCTGTCCTTTCCAGAGAACCTGCACTGTAAGACCAGGGAGCAAAGAGAACAGAAACCGAATGAGCACAGCAGAGATGATTCTTTCTTCTGTTAAACAAAGGCCAGGTAGTCAGCTAAGGGAGAAGATGAAGGACTAAGGCAGATATAAAGTGAAGGCCAGGTTTAGGCCTTCTCCAGGTGCCTCAGGACCACAGCAGGTCTGTGACATTCCCCACTGACAGCAATCCAGTGCCAGACTGCATACAAATGGTTGCAATTAGAAGCAGGGGAAGCAGAAAGGCTCACATGGACAACACAGCCCCATCTAACACCACCTTTCTTCTCCTTTTCACCTCCCTAATTTATTGGCATCTCTCATGCCAAAGATTTTTAAAGTTCATTGCTTATTTTTGTAAAGCATAAACCAGCAGTAATAACCAGCTAGCACAGGGCTGCTCGTTATCAGGGCTGCTGATTTGACCTCAGTTAAGATGGTCCCAGGTTTTAAATGCTGCTGTAAATGGTTCTTGACCATCCATTCTCCAAAGCCACCTGCCATGTGTTGTGGGCACCATGACAAACCACAGGCTGTAGTTGCATCACGAGGCTCTGGACACTGTCTGTATGAGAAATATCAGCCAGGGCAGCATCTCAATCCATTTTTTGTCCCATTTTCCCCTGGGAAAACATCCACTACAGCACAAATATACGGCAACCACATGGCACAGTCATGCTGGTAGATTTGGAAACGTGGTTCTTTAGAGCCTCAAACACAAGAACAGCAATGATTACAGGACAACAGCCTGAGAAGCAAATGCTGAGCATTGTTCACTTAAACATGCTTGGTCAGGAAGGCGTTCTCTTTGCCCACCAAACACTACACTTTTTTGTAGTCATTTCTCATTTTCTACTCCCAAAACCCACTCAAGTTTTCTTACCTTTAAAGCCTCACCAATTCCTGCTGGAAAACTCGATGCTTTTGGTTCAGGCACCTGCTGCCAGCGACAGCTCTGGGCCTGTGTCTTCTCTGAGTTCCTGTTTTAACTTCAGCTCTTTTCACTTCCTGCATCCCAGCCCCCAGCTCTGCTCAAGTCATGAGTCCCAGGACTGGCCCCAGTGCTGCAGTTCCCCTGCAGGCTGCCTCTGCTCTGGGACACGGACACAGTGGTTCCCCCATCAGCACAGCAGATCCCATCAGGTCCCAGCAAACCCTGTGTTTTAAAGAAAACTCTAAAATGAGCATAAAAAACAAAGTTCTGGTGGAGACACAAATCCTGGAGCCAGGTATTGATGTCTTGAGCATGTCTTTTATTTTCAATACCTCTCCCCATTACTTGGAGGATTGAGGTGAACACTAACTGTGCTCCTGAACCTTTTCCCATTCTGCCCAGGGCCCTGAAAACTCCTTTGGTCAGCCTTGGACTTCTTGTTGCAACATCACCAGCACCCACATGAAAGAACCAGCGTGGGCACAGTCCAAAGGCTGCATTGAACTTAGTCTGGTGAGATCTTTGTTTTGGGCTCCCAGGAGGCAGCAAGCAATCCTGAAAAGAGTCTAGCACGTGGGTGCTTTCATTCTGCTCAGGAGTGACTCACCTGTGACTGTACCCCTCTGTTGTTCTCCTCAGCACTGGCCTTAATGCAGCTCTCGTTATGAGAGGTGAGTTGATCTGCCCTTGGTGAGGGCACCTGCATAGATTCTTTCTCTTCTACCTCACCACGTGTTGGAATGCAAGCCCCCCTGGCTTCAGCTCTGCAAGCCCAGGGATGGATCAGAACATGGGGACTGAATTAAAATCAGTGAAGAAGCTGGGTCACATAAACATGGAATAGAAGTATAAACTTTAGTTTTCAGCAGAAATATATTTCAAGTGCCTTAAACATTGAGAAGTTGTATTAGTTGAGTTAAAAAGTCAGACCTACTGTTTAGCACAGCTGCAGTACAGTGCTACCTTTCGCAGAGTTCCCTTAGACAAAATATAAACATTGTTACATTACTGGTATTTTTTAGATAAGTTATGTACCTAAACAAAAAAGAACTGATAGAGATCATATGCATAAATTCTGTGCAGGATTTGTCTAAGAGTTACAACTGTTTTCATAAAACAGAATTGAGTTTTGATAGGATAGAGAAGTAGTTAGAATCGTGTTTTGAACTGATTGGGTAATTAGTAAATATAATGTATATCCTGATGTGTTAGAATTTAGAGAAGAGAATAGGAATTTTCCTGCTGTGGACCTCTGTGCTGCTAGGGCTGCTTTGCTGCTTTTGCTCAAACTTTTTGCCCTCAGACTTCGCCTTCAGATGAAATAAAACAACTTAAAAGCAAAGCAGCCTCTTCTCCTTTTCTCTTCAGCTCTGTGGGAGTCCCCATCACCTACCTCAATAATCATGTGCTTTGTCTGCCATCCCCAGATCCTCACACCTGTCGTGTAATGGGAGCTGGAGGATCAGGATGGTTTCCCTCAGAGCTCCATGCAGTAACTTGTACCCACTCCTCCCTATCCCATGGTGTTGCCTTCCTCCTGGCACAAAACCAGACCCTGTCTCAGCCTCAGTGGTGGTGCAGAATTGGCCTGAGTGTCCCAGGGGTGACAGAGCACAGCCTCGTTGGTTGATCTCCTTCTCAGGTGATACAGCAGCACTACACCCTCCACTTGCACAGTTACATGACAACATTACACAAATTCCATCTGAAAAATAAACTTTATTATACATACAGGAGCTCATACCCCAGGAAACTATACACAAACTATTTGGTCACTGAATTTTATGTAGTTAGAGGAAGCTCACACTGATAATCATGGACAGTGCAGAAGAGGATATATAGTGCCAGTGCTCTGGACCTGCCAGAGATTGAGCTGGTTTAGCTACCAGTGAAGTCAATCCATCCTCAAACAGGCTTTCTGCACTGGCTAGAGCAGCTTAGTTTGCCAGCAGTATCAAAAGAGCTACCTCTTTCCCATGGGAAAAATATGAGTGTTAATACTCTACTGCGAGGCAGATACGATCCTCCTGGCCAGTACTCTGAATGAAATGACCACTCAGGATCTGTCAGTGAATGTGCCTGGAACTTCCTTGGCATTCCACATTCTCCTTTTGGAACTGGGCAGTCTCAAATTCAGGAGGTCTTTTATCCTAAAAGATCCAGTCCATTTGCATCATTTGATTTGGGTCCAAACATGCCCAAACACCAGCACAGCTTTCTACACCAGAGATCCGAGAAGGTTTCAGAACTCTGGCTCCTTCCTCAGCACAGGGGAGAGAGTTTATTTCTGGAGTTTCTGCCTTTGCTTTGGGCCCACACAGCACATTATGGACCCCTTCAACACAGCCTGTGCAGGTTCAGTCTCATGACTGTTTAATGGATGAGAAGGCAGGAGCAGGGCTGCTCTCATTTCTAGAGGTAAGGCAGCACCTTCCATCATGAGAGGTGCACAAATGCTATAAATAGGAGAGTTTTTAACTTAAGAGCCAAAAAGCTTCATGTTTCCTATTCCTCTTAAATAACTAAATTACTGGCATTATTCTACAGGCTCGTCAGGACAGACATAGGACTGATTTTAAATTGAATGCTCACCAGGGCCAGATGTACTAATTTTGGCCCTTCTTCAGCAGGAGATGCAACTGAGCTGGAAACATGATTTTAACATTCACACTCCTTAAAGTGCCCATAACTTCCTTAGGATATGCATTTCAGACAGCTCTGTACCAAGGAGCAAATCTAAGGGGTGGAAGAAAGGGAAGACAATCCTTACACCCAGCTACAGTGTTCCTCCAGCCCCACTCATGGATTCAGCCTAAGAGGGGGAAGATTCTGCAGTTTTAGATGTGCTGAAGTACTGCAGCAACTCAAGAGTATTATTCTTATTCCTACTGCAGCACAATATTATCTAAAATGAGTGGTACTACTTCCAGGTACAGAACAGATGCTGTCCTCGAGGCTTGCAGCACAACCCTGGCTCAGAAAACGAACCACACATGTAGAAACACCACAGGAATGGCAGATCTCCTGAGAGCAGCTCCCCAGCACCAGCACTGACTCTGACAGCAGCACCCAGGAGCTGGGGGCAGCTGCTGCTTCAGGGCTGGTTTGGGAAAGGAGGCAGCTGAGAGAAGTGCTGCCCTTCTACAGAGGCGTGCAGGCCCTCAGTACACACAGGGCTGAGGCTGCATCAAAGGCTCTCCTCCTCTTCACAGGTGGCCTGTAAAGCACAGGAAGAGCAGGACATGGAGAGCAAGCAGGTACACAGCCACTAGCAGAGGCAAGTGGGTCCGGGAGCGGAAGAGAGAACGTAACAGGCGTCGTAGTCCAAGAGTACTCCGAGTCTGGAAGGGTAAAGAGAGAGCAGTCACTGCAAGGAATGGTTGTGTCCCCAGCTGCCTTCATCCAGAGCTCTCCAGACCACAGAGATAAGTCTGTTTAAGCTAATGAGCATAAACCTTCCCCAAATCATTCCACTGTCAGATCCTAACACTAGGGCACTCCTCATGAAATATTGCCCTTCCCCTGCTCTCTGCAGGTTTTCCCATGAACCAGCCCCATCCAATTCTGTTTCCAGCATGGTGAGAGCAGAAATATTACACAGTCCCCAACTGATTTCCATGTGTCTACAGAGGGATTTAATTGCTGTAGGTTCACAGTTTCTTAAATCAGCTGGGGCTCACATAGCTGACAGCTGTGAATGCTAAATACTTACTCTGCTAGGATTATTATCCATGGAGTCGATCAGCAAGGACTGCTCGTGACCTGGAGTCATATCAATGCTGGCACTTAAGGAAGATGCCCACTCACTTGACTGCAACCTGCCACAACAAACATGAAATTAAATTCAGTTTTTTATTACAATGCCCCAAATCAACACTGTAATCAAGCTTAGGAAGGAATAAAAGCCTGGCTTCACTTGCCAAGAGCTGGTTCCATTTGTACAGATGTCATGCCTCCTGAGTTCACACTGAGCTAAAGAACAGGGTGACCCAACTAGCAGGAGTCCTTCTTCCTTTCAAGGGAAATTTCATAGTGTGACTTGAAATAAGCCAGAGCAGATGATACACCTGTATGTTTTAAATTCTGTGAAATTGTTTTGGAAGCCAGCTCTGGCCTGCAATAGTGCTGGTTCTTCCAGCTATTTTCTAGTGACAGAGGCAGCAGTCACACCCTGGAGTTACAATTCATTAGTGAGATCAGCTGCAAGAGGCTTTTACAGACTTTAATGCCAGAAGCTAAAACCCCCTCCACAGCCAATGAGGAGAATCAAGCATTTTGAACCTGCTACTCACTGCATCCTAACCCCAACATCTAGTCCAGGTCAGCTGCCTTTGCTCTGCTGACTCTCAGGGCATCAGTCCAGTGCCCCGAGATATGCAGTGTCCTGTGCAGTGCAGACCACAGGGCTGGATACTGGGGAGGGGGCAGGACAGGGATCTAGGCTGAAGTTAAGCCTGGCAAAGGTGGACAAAAGTCCTTTTTCCTAAGTGTTTAACTGTTTCTCAATAACCAAAATAATGAAACATTTATGTCAATTGATGATACATTAAAAATGAGTGACATTCTTCAAGTTAAAACTGTTTCATGCATGATAGACAGGTGCTTACAGATCCCCTTGAAGCATGAGAGCTCCCCTTCAGCCTGCACCAAATTCTCAGTCTCCAAATTATATCTTCCAGTAGTTAATTTAACTAACTGAGAAAGTTGGCATCTAATTTTTAGACAGAATTTGACTTAATGTCTCATCATTTGTCTTATTCAATCCACCTACAACTGAAGGAACTGAATTTCCTGAACTCTGGGAAACACTTTTTTTGCAGTAAGAGTGACTGAGCACACACACCACACCAGTTGCCCAGGGAGGTTCTGAAGACTTCCTCCTTGGAGATACTCAACAGCCATCTGGAGAGGGCCCTGGGCCACAGGGTCTAGGCTGAGCAGGGAGCTGGGGCAGAGAGCCTTTGGAGGCCCCTTCCAACCTCAACCTTTCTGCGACAGACATGGTAGCTGTCTCTATGCCCCCAGTGCCATTTGACAGAAGGACATGATGAAGTGCAAATGAAAAACAGAGCTAGAAGCACCACACTTCTATGGTGATAGTGTTTGTTTGCTCAAGCTGCCTCACCTCCTGATCTGATCCTGTGCTGCAAAAAGTGCCTCCTCCGCAGCAAGACGACGATCCCGTTCTTCCTCCAGCTGCTCCTCCAAATACTTAATATCCTGCTTTGTGCTGCTGTGTAAATGTTCTGTTTCAGACAACCTGTCAGAAAATAACAAAGCATATGCCAAAAAAGGCCTAATTCATGGACTATTGTGTTTCTGTTTATATTCACTGATGCAGTGTGTGAACACTCAAATTACCTCCCAGCTCGCACAGGAGACTTAGTAATTTTTACTATATTTAAACTATTTGGAAAACATGAGAGAAGATAAATCTTTTGAAGATTCTGCTTCACAGCAGGAAGGCTCTGTTATCCATGGCCCCACCTTCTGAAAATTATTTTGAAAGGGTATGAGGAGTCATGTGCTAGATCTTAATTTCAGAAGGTTACAAGGAATCCTGCACTACATCTCAATTCCAGACACTCTCAGGCTACAACCTTGAGACCAGGACCGTGGATACACTTCAGCAGCTGCTGAGGACGCAGCCCACCAGATCCAAGATGCTGGTTAGGCTGGCACTGCTGCTGCATGTTGTCATTACGGTTTTTTCTACTCCAAAGAGACAACTAATGAGTGCAGCTACTAAGTGCATACAACAGTTCCTCCAAGCCCACAAGATCCTAGCGTGGGACTGAGTTTTCCCAACACACTGGTACAGAGTAAAAGCCATAGGTTTATCACTAGCCTCAAGACCTCCATTAGGACCAACATCCCCACCCCTATTTTCTCCGACTTTCTTTACCTCAGCTGCAGCTCCTGCAGTTCAGGTGCGTAACTGCCTCTCTGCGGCTCATTCTTTTCTTGGGGTGCTCCTGGAGCAGCATCTGTCGCAAACAGCTCCTGAAAGAACACAGGAATGTCCTGCAGATGGCACTGAATGAAGAGGACACACAGCCACTACAATGCTCGACAGTTAGCAGAGCCAGTGAAGTAAGCTTTTCCCTGCTGTGCACCAAGCCCAACCCCCCCTTACCATGCCCTTGTCTGCAGCCTGCAGCTCCTGGAGCTGCCTCTCGAGCTCCAGGCAGCGGTTCAGGACCTCGCTGTAGTGCTGATGGCTCTCACAGATGCACCGACTGCTCCCACGCAGCTGGAGGGAGAGGGCATTTTTCTCCTCAAAGACCTGAGACAGCTGAGAAGAGAACACAACTAGCAAGCAAAGAAAGTGATTTTGTGAAAGCAAAATTGTTCTCTGTCTAACTGAGGGTAGGAATTCTCTTGAGAACATATAACTACCATGCTACCCATCACTAAGGTCTGAAGACCAGTGACAATCTCCAAGAGTAGCTTGAGGCAAAGGTTTCTGCAACAGGAGTCTCAAAACATCAAAGAGATGTACAGAATACTACATTTCCAGAAGAAGATTCCTCAAGTGCTGAGATAAAGTGCTAAACCTTTCAGAAATATCATCAGAAATTATGATTTTATATTCTCATTTTCTCCTTGAACACAACTCTCTTTCTGAAGATGAATAAATTCTGGCTCTTCCATTTCAGTGTGGGAATTGAGTGATTGTGATTCTGCACTGAAATGCAGGAAGTGTTTCAAGCTGGCAGGCAGAAGTGAAGATGACAAGCTTGTCTTTCCAAGGAGGGACTTCCTTCAGCAGCCCACAAAGCAGGAGGCTAGAAAGTGCCCCTGACAATAGACATGGAGCCTGTAAACAGCTTTCTTTGTATGGTCTCACTCTCTGGTCCCTTTGTCTGATCTTCACCCAACTTCTTTCCCCCACCCTACTCTTCATCTGTCCTCTCTCCCCACCACTCCCCCTTCTCTCACCTCTTTCTTTCCTCCCCTGTCCTCTTCCCTCTTCCTTTCTCCCTTTGGTCACCTGGGAGAAAGGGCACTAAATTTCAGTGGCAGAAAGGCTGCTGATTTGGAGCCTGTCAGTGAGCCTGCTGGATGGGATCTGCATGGGGCCTGGATATCCTCCTGGTCCATACACAACAGCTGTCCTGCTCATGGCTTCCCTCCCCAGTGCTCTGACTCACCCCAGTTACTCACTGAGGGAGAGCAGTGTGGAGATGGAGGATGGGATCCAGTGCTGTGCAACAGGGAATGCATCGATGCCATTCCAACACTGCTTCTTTGAGAGATGTATTTCTGATTTTGTGTTACTTCACAGAATGCCCACAAGGACAGATTCATTCCTGCTCCCTGAGCCCTGTTCCAGCCTAACCATCCCCACATTCCTTGTCCCTGACTGCAAGCAAGTGTAAGACATGGATCAGTACCTTGCTGTTTAACTGCTGAATTCTGAGCTCTTTCTGGTGCAGTTCTTTCAGAGTGTCACTTAGTTGGGCCTGGAGGTGTTTCATCTCTGTTTCTAGGCTTGAAAAGTCCCCTTTCAGGACTCCTGGAGAAATCTGCCAAGGAAAGAACAATGAAAAATATACTGCACTTGTGACAACTGGCTCTTGTGTTAGTCCTCTCTTTTCAGTACTTCAAGGTTAAACCCAATATTATTCCTAGACCTGGAACTTGATCTGCTCAGGCAAAAGAGAAAATGTGGAATAAACAGAAATATCCTAAAAGACATCTGAAAATCCAAACAGTCAGAAAAGATCACCAGACTTGCACTTGCGGGTCCTTCTCAAAAGTTGTCTTAAAGCTGTTCCCAATACAGGGAGAAAAAAAAAAGGCATATGAATGAGAAAAGAAAAAAACAAACAAAAACCCAAGCAATGTCCACACTGCTCTAATCAACAAAGGCCAGAAGGGCAGCACTAAAGAATCCTCCTGGAAAGCATCACATGAACATTGTTCAAGCCTTTTCTTTGCTTGAACATATAAATGCATGGGTGTATCAAAGGGATAGAGGAGATTTCCTACCCCCTCCACTGACATACACCACTTTGCAGACATGGGTGGGAGAGTTCTCTCTTGGCTCTGATGTGCTGCACATGCAGCCTTCCCCGGACAAGCAAAACACCAAACATTTTCCACTCCACTTTTAGGACTATATATACAGGGGGAATAAGAGAGAAGGTGCAGTGTTCAATCCTCAGCCTCTCTGGGCTTGAACCAGGATTATAGATCCCTGTTACAGTGAAATCAGCAAGAAAAATTCAATTGCAAACTTAAAAATTAAGATGTGACATTAAAATGAGAATTAAGTCAGAAAATCTTAGCTTCAAAGACAGCGCAAGATTGCAATTCTAAAACTGCCAGAATACAGACCTAAGAAGCTCCATGCTGCTCCAAAGGATCCAAGGTGCCTACAAAGCCCTGTCTCTTTTACCCTCTCTCGAAACACTGAAAACCAGGAACTTAAGGAAGAGCACTTAGGGGTATGCCATAATTTCTAAAACTTTCAGTGATGCAATTCAGATTGTTTGTATTATCTTTGGAGGCCTCACAACCACATCCAGTACTGCAGTCTGTAGGAGCTGGATACAGGCAGCACACACTCTTCTGGCTGTTTCAAGTCTCACATTTCCAGTAAAGAATCTGTATCTTTCCACCCACCTTGCTTTGGTGCTGTTCCTCTGCAGTTTGAGACCTGCTGAAGGGCAGCCTCATTTCCTGTGTGATCCTTTGTAAATGGCTCAGCTGCTTGTCCTTCTCTGCTATGGCCATCAGGTACTGCTCCTTCATGCTGCTGCTCTGCTTTTCCCAAGCAGTCTTCTCCTGTCTGCCCAGCACAAAACAAGGGAAATTACAAGTTACCAGTATCACTTATGATGTCCAGAGTAAGACATGAGCCAAGTAAGAATGAGCCAAGGGTGATTCAATCATCACCCCATGCTAGACATGAAGTTTTATAACTAAGCCAAGCCAAAACAATCCACTTAAGTAGAGGAACCTTAAAAGCAGGTTTAAGGAAGTTTTCTGTGTTTGGCTGAACCCTTCTGATTGTTCCATGCTCACACTTTTTGTGTTCTGGACATTGTTTTGATCTCACTGTACAGAGTTTTGTCAAGGAAGCCACTGGCAATGCCACTTGTCTCTGTAACAATTTCTCTGCACAGTCACAGGCACACCAGAGCCAGAGTAGTGATCCCAGCACACCAACCTGAGGGCATCACTTCATGTACAGGGGAAATAAACCTCCTGTTCTTTTGTCAGGATAAATAAAATTTGTAAGATGCTTCAAACTTTGTGAGATCTGAACTTTCAGTTTGAGGGTCAGATTGGGGGCAGGGGGAAGAGAGAGAACTAAAAGTTTTTATATCACTCTGGACAAAGATAAGCCACATACCTTTCTACAAAGAAAATCCCACCCTTTTCATTCCAGCCTTAGGCATTCTTAAATGGATCTCTGAAATATCTGAAAGCATTTTCCCCCATTTTCAGAACAGAGCATATTTGCCTGACTAGTTTTAGTCCGGCTGGAGAAGACAATTTTACTAGACGTGAATTACAGAGTATAAAAAAAACATAGAAGACATAGAGCAACTGAAATAAAGGATTAGACAGGCATACAAAATGAATATGTTCTAAACTACGATATCAGTGGGACAATAAAGGGTATTCAGCAGCAGCCTGTAATGGAGAGTACTGTGATCATATACATAAGCTCCAATAAAAAAACAACCTCAGTTTCCTCTTCACCACTGGATGAAAGAAATAAAAACTAAAAGCTCATGGATCGATTTCACACAGGCATTGACCTCCAGCCTGCTGGGCTGTAATTCGGAGGCAGAAGCTGGGTGAGGGAAACATGTGCCCTCTCCTGGCCAGGGCAGAGTGCCTCAGTGGCACCTGGCACAGTCCAGGCTGAGGTCCTCAGTATTCCCTTCACCTCTGCCCACAACTGGTCTTTGAGAGAAAGAGACTCATTTGCATCTGGGAGCAGACAGAGAGTTCACCTGAGCCGCTGGAGCTCCTGCTGGCACACAACTCCTTCTTGCTTCAGCTGTTCTTGCAGACGGAGCTGTTTGTCTGCCTCCTGCAGTTGTGCCTTTAAGCGAGAATTCTCAGCGGCTTCCACCCCGACCAGGATGTATTGCTGCTGCAGATTCTCCAGATCTCTTACCTGGAATTAAAGGGAAACATCAGTGTGTGACAGCTGAGCAAGCATCATGTTTATGAATTAAAACTGTTTAAGAGCATTTCTCACTGTGGTATCTGGAGGGGAAAAAGGTCACATTCAGATGACAAAGGAACTAGAAATCGAATCATCAAATGCAGCAGTGTACTAAAAACTGCTCAGAAAAAAAAACCTCTCAGACAATTCTACTGTTGATAAGGGCAGTGAGTTTTGTGCTCTCCCATGAAGATGTGACATACAATAGAAGACTCCAGGCTATAATATTAATTATCTTATTCAGAGGAAAACAAAGTGACACAGAAGGAGCTGGTTAAGCATAACTCCTGAATTTGCTATTTACTATAAACCAGGAAACTGATGAAGTAAAATTCTTTTGCCTCCCCAGTTCCAGTCATGCTGTAATTAGAAATAAGTTGTTTTTACACATGCATCACTGCAATTGTTTATAAGAACAATAAGAGACATGGCTGACTCTGGAGACAGGAAGGTACTTAATGAGTGGCAGTGGGATGTAACTGTCAAAGTCTGTCTTCTGACCAGCAGCGAGAACTCTGAAACTTGCTGGGCTGCACTGTGCCAGAGACTATACAAACACAGACATATCCAGTGTGCAGGCAAGGATATCAAAAGGAATCTGCAATGTCATGTACCTGCCTTGAAAATCAGCTGCCAAGAGGAGGAGGAAACCCAAGTTTTTGCTCTAGTTTCTTTTAGAAATCTAAGGCAAATCAAATGCATGAGCTGACACAAGTGTGAACTAAGCAGGTTAACAGGGACCTTATTTCCATGATTTCATATTTAAAACCAAGCTAACAGAGAAACCACCCAGGGAAGTTAACAAGAAAATCACAGCCTCCGTGTCAGAGAAAATAACACAGATGGCCCATACCAGATCCATGGGGTTTGATGGAGCATGCCCACGAATGCTAAGGTTATTGGGAGGCAACTCCATTACCTTTGAAAGGTCATGGTGACCCAAGAGGTTCCTGAAGACTGGAAGAAAGCAAATGTCATCCCTACCTACAAGAAGGGCAAGAAAGAGGAACTGGGAACCTGCAGTCTGGTCAGCCTCATCTCCACCCCTGGGAAAACTAATTCTGGAAACCATTTCCAGATACATGAAAAAACAAGTTGGCCAGAGAAGCTGTGGAATATTTACCAATGGAAATATTCAAAATCCAACAGGACATTGTACAAAGCAACCTATTGCAGCCAACCTTGTTTGTGCAGGGGGTTTGGACTAGAAGATCTCTACAAGATCTCCAGAAGACCCTTTGAATCTCAGCTATTCTGTGATTTAGTGAAGACAATGATTTATGCATCACATTGCAATTACAAGATCTAAATGTGCTGAATGTTCAGACTTGAAGATCTAAGTCTCCTGTGGTGCTTTAAAAGAGAGAACAAGGACTTACTACTCTGTCTCTGTCACTCTGCAAGGAGGCCAGTGCCTTCTTCAGACTCAGCACTTCCGAAGAAGTGGTGGAAGTGCTCCCTTCCGCTTGTTGTTTCACTTCTTCAATCTTTCGTGTTTTGTCCAATTCATTCAGCAGACGGTCTCGGTCATTCTGCAGGCTTGCCATAGCCTTGGAGAAAGATTTGACTTGGTTGGAAGAGCCTTCCAGTTCCAAAGACATATGGAGGAGCTCATCATCTTTAGCTCTGAGCTGCTGATTGAGTTTCTCAATCTGGGCCAAGAGACCTCTTTCATCAATAGCCTTCTGCAGTTCTGTCAGCTCAGACCTCACAGTATCTCGGTCCCTGGCAGTGGAACATTGCTCCTCTTGTAGCTGAGCCACCTGTTTCTGAAGATTCAGTACTAGACTCTTTTGTTCCTCTAAGTCTGCAGAGTATTTCTGTTTCAAAACATGAAGCTCTTCATTGGCCTGGTCTCGGCTATCCTGAAGAGAGCTCATGGACCTCCCAAAAGACTGAATTTGAGCTCTGAGATCTTTGTTTTCATCTGTGACTGCAAGCAATTTTTGTTCCATTTCCATCAAGTCCCGAGCCAACTCTGCTACTCTCTCTTCTGCTGTCTCTGTTTCATTCCTCATTATCCCTGCATCATGATGCAGGTGCTTCAATTCCTTCTGAAGCCTGTCCTCAGCCTCTCCCACTCTCTTGGCTGCATCCCTTTGAACACATTCTAGCTCCCCCTCCAGTTCTGTTATTCTCTTCTGGGAGACAGAAAGCTTGTGACTCAGTTCTTGTACCTCTTCCTCTCGAGCCTTCAGTTCTGCTTGACACTCTGCCATGGGACTCCCCTCACGTAATGCTGCCAACTCACTCCTCACCTGGGACAGAGAGGACATTAGGGTTTCAGTCTCTTGAGACATATTGACTTTATCCTCTCTCAAGGATTCAATGCACTTCCTAAGATCATCCTGAGTACGCTCAGACTCTTTCAGCTGTGTTTCTGTGGCTGCCTTCTCATTTTCCAGCGTTTGGATCCGCTGAAGCTGTGTTTTGAGAAGTTGCTTCTGTTGGGAGTCCTTTATTGAAATCACTTGGTTAAGGTCTTCTCTGTACCGCACCAATTGTGCGTTCAGCTTGGCATTCTCAGAGTTCAGGTCATCCATCTGGCTATGGAAACTTCTCATTTCTTCCTTGAGCTTGTTGTTTTCAGCAGCAGCCTCTTGAATTAGCTGGTCTTTTTCCAAGATTATAACAAGATGGCGTTCCTCAAGCTGCTTGTAGTCCCTCAGTATGCGGTCTCGGTCATCCTGCAGAGATGACATGGATTTGGTGAAGGAGTCCAGTTTTGCCTTCTGCTGCTTACTTTCTTCTCTGCTTATCTTCATCTTTTCAGTGAGACGATCAAGTCTGTCATGAAATTCTTTCTTCTCATTTTCCAAGGCTTTTTTATCTTCTTCCTCCTTAATTAGCCTACATTCCAACTCCTTCATCTCTTCAGAATGTTGCTGCTGTAATTCAGCTAGAGCAGCCATCACTGCTTCTTCTTTGGCAGACAGCAAACTCATGATCTTTTGATCTTTGGCACTGGTTTCTTCATGCAGCTTATTTGTTAGGTCCTTGGAAGCCTGCAAATCAGCTTCAAGCTGTTCGCAGCTGAGTTTAAAATTCTGGATAGTGCTCTCTTGTTGCTTGACCACAGTCCCCAGCTCTTCTCTGGCCAGCTCACATTTGGTGAAGGAATTCTGTAAGTCAGCCAGCTGATCTCTCAGGCTGCTGATTTCTGACCCCAGTTCCTTCTGTTCATTCTGAGACTTGCTGTACAGTTCCTGAGATCCCTCAAGCTGAGTCAAAAGCTCTTTTTTTTCCTCCTGCAACATTTCACATGTCTGTTGATGATGCTGAATCTCCTTCCTGCAGTCAGCCTCCCAGTCCTTCTTGCTGCGTTCCAGCCTGAAAACAGAATAGATGAAGTTGGTCAAAAATCCACAAAGTATCTCAGTATCTTAACCCACACTAACACTGTTTTTATACTAATTTAGAAAAACCACAGCATTCATTTTACTTAAAGAAAGCAAGCTGGAAATAGCTCTCAATTTAAAATTCAAGCTATCTTTTAAAGTTCTGACTGTACCACTGCATGAAGGGGGTGGTGCCAGGGGAATAAATTCTTTTAAAGTTATTCATGTCAATACTGAAATAAATGGAGGCACTTAAACACTGAATGCTATCACCTCCTTTTCATTACATTACATTACTTCTCTCGTCCACTGTAGCTAACAATAAAAACAACCCCACACCACTCCACAATGAAGTTGCTATTTTCATACCTTTGATGTCCATTCCATCCTCCAGCATGCAAAGATACAGTATATAAGCTTTTTATAAAACGATTTTACTCATCTAAGGATGGTTTGGTTTTGAATTTTGGAAATACACAGATGTACATTTTGATAGGTTTCCATAGCTCCATCTTCCCCATAAAATTTATTTTGGGATTAAATGGGAATTATGTATCCCAATGCTCTCTTGACCACTCAGTGCAACAACTCCACGCAAAAGAAACTAATTAATCTGGAATTTGAAAGACTCTAGACAGTAATCAGATGGTGAGTGCTTGTCACAGAGAACAGATTTAACACAGGTATCCTAATGAAGTGAAGAAGGATTATTTTAGGTTGCTGATCACCCTGTGTCCTTGTGCAGATAACAAATACAAAGTAACTTTTTCCTGATAAACCTGCCCTGACACAGCTTATTTACCTGGATATATGAGTCTGGAGTTCTTCCACACGCATGGTCATGTGTTTCATCTGGTCCTTCAGCACAACACAAGCTTCCTCTTTTGAATGTATTTCTTCTTCCTTCTTTTGAATAGTTTCAGTGAATTTCTTCTCCCACGTTTTTGATTCATCTATCACTCTATCCCTATCATCCTGAAGGGAAGACATGCTCCTGGTGAAGGCTGCAAGCTGGGCTAGTGTTTTGTTTAGACTGCCTTCCAGTTGCTTGGCTTCTTGATCCTTTGTCTTCAAGGAGTCTTCCAGATCACTAAGTGTTGTTTCCATGTGGGCTTTCTCCCTCTGCAGTGTTGCCAGCTTTTCTTCCATGTTTTTGATTTCCTTTGAGTGCTTGTCTTTTTCCTGTTCCAGTCTTCTCTCAAAGGCCTCATCCTTTTTCTTCATTTGAATTTTAATTTTCTCTTTGTTTGCTTGCAACTCTTCTTTCACTTTGACACTCTCAGCTAGAACCCTTGCTGCCTCACTCTGAGTGTCATCCAAAGCTACTTTGCAGAGAGCAAGCTCTGCCTGGGCTTTCTTGGTCTCTTCAGCTGCTTTAGCAGAAGTTTCTTTGGCTGCTTCTACCTCTTTCTGAGTCTCACTCTGCAGAAATTCCAGAGCTTTAACAGTTCTTTCTAAACTACTGTTCTTTTCCTGGCTTTTAATACAGTCCTTCTGCAGCTGACTAATCTCCTGCTGTTTCTGTTTCAGCAGTTCTTGAAGCTCTTTTATATGTGTGCTGCTTTCTCCTCTCCAATTGTATTTTAGCTTTTCTACAATTTCCTTTTGCTTTTCTGAACTTGTTTTGCTTTTCTCCTTTGCCATCTGATTTTTCTCCTCCTCCAGTTCATGCATCATTCTCTGCAAACTCTGAAGCTCATGTTTCAGCTGATCATTTTTGATTTGGAAGTCTGTTGCATCTTGCTGATAGTTTCCAATACTTCCATTAAGTTCTGCCAGCTGATTCATAAGCCTTTCTTCCAAGTCGTCCTTTTCGGCCTCTAGGGCTTCCTTCAGTGCTGTCATTCTGACCAGGTCATCTTTGGCTTTTTGGACTGTTTGCTCCATCTTTACTACTGTAGCCTGCAGAGCATTCACTTCATGGACTTTCTCTTCCATTTGGTGCTCTAAAGCCCTTTTCTCACCTGCTAAAGTCTCAACACACTGGCGGATGTCACCTAGCTCTTGCTCTGAAGCCCTTCTATTATCTTCCAGCTCTGTGATTCGCTTGGTGAGCTCAGCTATTTGCTGTCTGTAGATAGCAGGATCCTCACAAGGTCTATCGCTTTCACGTGCCTCTTGTTCCAGCTCTGCAGTAGGAGGCTCTGGTCTAAAAGTTATGTCCGCTTGATTTTCAGACCTTTCCATTGGTGGTGGTGTGGCAACTGCCTCATTTGTTTCTTCCCCCGTTGTCTGCTGGGCAACACATTTGTCTACAAGTTCTCTGCTTTCCTTCAGCTTAGATTCTGTTAACTGCAAAAGACTCTGCAAGTCCATGATCTCCTGATTAAGAGACTCCTTTTCAGCCATTACTGTCTCAAGCTGAGTAGAAAGAAACTGGCATTCCCTCCTAGAGCACTCCAGATCTTCTTTGAGGCTAGTGTTTGTAAAGCTCTCTCCAGTCCTGTGTAGCTCTCCATCTGTAAAATGTATCTCTGCTCTAAGCTTCTCATTCTCCTCCTCTAGTTCTAGGATTTTTTGTTGCTTTGATTTTGCAAATTTTCTCATTTTCTCCTTCATTCCATCAATTTCCTGTCCAGCTTCCTGTAGCTGCTTATCCGTTTCTTCTTTTTGTGCCTCAGCCCTTTTTAACTGAATGAAAATTTCCTGCTTTTCCTGCCTAACAGTTTCCAACACACGCTGAATTCGCTCAGCCTCATTACTCACATTCTCATATGACTGCAGCAGAGTTTCATATTCTCCCTGAAGCTCCTTGTATTTCTCCTGCCACTCAGAACTCTCAGTGGCTTGAATGCACTTCAATGATTCCACCTCCTTCTCCAGCTTCTCTTTCTCTAGAACAACTCTGTCCAGATTAAGTGTAAGGTTTTTGCAGCATCCATCAAGATTCTGATTTTCTCTAAGTGCTTTATCAATTTCTGCAGTAAGTTTTTCTCGCTCTCCAGTGAGGCATGCTAACTTTTCTGTTAAGGTATCTGTTTCTTTAACATGGCCACATATTTGGCTTTCCATGTTTGTCAGCTTGACAGATAGATTGTCAATAGTAGTTTTAGCATTAGCCAGCTCCTCTTTAAGAGATTTGCTCTCCTTTAGTGCCTCTTTTCTAGAGATAAGTGCAGCTTGCAACTTCCTCTGCATTTGATTCTTCTGTTTAGCTGCTTCTGCGTTGTCCTCTTGCTTCTCCTGAATTTCAAGCATCTCTGTTTGCAGTCGCTTGCTTTGTTCCTCATGCACCTGAGCCTGAGCTTCCAACTGACTACACAGTCTTTTGACTGAGTCCTCTTTTTCCAGCAATTGTGCCTGCACATTATTGAGAACTTCGCTGTTCTCCTTTAACTGCCGGTTAAGAAATTCAATTTCTTCATCCTTTTGATGCACAAGGATTTTCAAGTCTTCCAGACTAGCCACTCCAGAAAGTTTTCCTTGACTCTCCTCCAATTCTGTCTGAAGACTTGCTCCCTCAGCTTCACCTTGGTCAGAGGCTCTCTTTAGCCCTTCTATCTCCCCAAACAACTGTGCTATGTGCTGTTGCAAATCCAAGATTAATTCTGATTTGTGAGCAAGTTCCCTTTCCATATGGCTGACATTACATTCCAATTTCTCTTTCTCCATCTGCAATTTGTCAAGGTGTTTTTTAAACTCTTCCTCAGAAACATCTTCAACTTGTACAAGCTTGTTATTTGTTGCATCTTCTGCTTCCATGCATGAAGACTCCAACCCACCTTGACTCCCAAAATCACTCTCTGCTGATCCTTTCTGTTCTTGGAGTTGTCTGAGCTGAGCCTGGATGCTGGCCTTCTCTTTGCTTTGCTGGTCAAATTGTTCTTGCAGGATGTTGTAATCATCTTTCTGCTGTTTCAGTTGTTCTCTGTGATGCCTGTCTTTTTCTTGAGCCTTTTTAATGGTGTCTTTACGAGATACCAGAGCTTCTTGAAGTTTCTTTTGAAGTTGTTCTTTTTCTTGTTCAAGAACTGAAATCCTTTCTTTAAGAGCAGTCTTTTGATTTTCTTCCAGATTTGTACCTGCTGAACTATGTTTTTCATTTTCTTCATCATCTTCTGGGCTTTCATTGCTTTCAGTTACTTTATCAGGAATTGTCTGATGCTCCATGATTTCATCTTTAATTGAAACAGTGTTTGCCTTATCTTGCAAGCTTTGCCTCATGTCCTCAATCACTGCCTGCAGTCGTGCTTCAGTAGTTTCTTTATCCTGCAGGTCCTTCCGGATGCTCTGCAGCTCAGATTCCTTTTCAGAAAGCAGCTGAATTAGATAGTCCTCACTGGGCTGGTTTTCAAGACTCACTTCTTTGCTGATCATGCTTCTCACATTTTCTTCCCCTGCAGCTGCCTGAGCCACTGAGGTTTCTGATTCTTGTTCTCTACTCAGTTGTTCTAATTCATTCTCCAATTTGGTAACCTTCTTCAGAAGCTCCTTCCTGTTCACAAGTGCTGCCTGCAGCTTCCGCTTTACTTGCTCGTTTTCTTTTCTCAGAAGTTCAACTTGGTTTACTAATTCTTCATTTTCTTTACTTGCTGGTTCTGACTCATTCTGCTGCTTGGATGCCCCACATTTCAGACATGCATCTTTTGCTCCTATGTTTTGTTCTTTTTCTTCCTGGGCTTTTAATAACAGACTTGTCTGCTCCTTAAGACTCTTCAGCTGATTTCCTAGAGAAAATTTCTCTTCATTCAGCAGGACCATTTTCTCAGACATGCTGACACTGATCTCTGCTATCTGTTGGTCCTTTTCCAGCAAGGCTTGTTGTAGGCTCTCTATAGACCTGGTGTGCTCAGCAACAAGCTGTTCTAGGCTTGCTGCCTCGTGTCCCTTTAAGGCTAACTTGTGGGAAAGATCTTCCATCTCTGCTGTATTCTTCCTCAAAAGTTGTCCTAGATCAAGTACTTCACATTCCTTCGTCTCAACCTGGCTTCTCAGATCCTTTATTTGCATGTCCTGGTCAGAAAGCTGAAGTTGTGCTTCATCCAAGTCCTTTTGCAAAGCTTCAATTTTTATATCCTTGGATTTAAATTCATTTTTAAGGCTCTGGATTTGCTCTCTTAGAAGACTGCTTTGACTGTCTGACAGTCTCTGCTTTTCTGAAAGAGCTAGATCTTCCTCCAGTTGCTTCACTCGCTCCTTTAGTTCTGTTATGATAGAAAGTTCTTTCACCTGACCCGAGAGCTGATCTTCTTCTGCAGTCAAAACACAGAATGTACTGTCAGAATCCTCTCTTTCTTTTCTGTATTCCTCAGCCAACTGGTTTAGCCTATTTATTTCTGCACATTTTTCTCCTAGATCCTTCCTAAAAGATTCTTCTGATTTCTGCAGAATTATTTGCAGTTCTGTAATTTGGTTCTGTAACTTTATCAGTTCATGAGATTCAGAGGTGCTAGGCTCTGGATCTGCTGTAGAAACTTCTTGCATTGCCTCCACCTTACTTCTGCAGGGGACAGGGCTTCCCTGAAGCTCTTCTTGAGGACTGATTCTGTTTTCCTGAGGAAAGCCAATTTGCTGCATTTCTGTTTCTCTCAGTAATGAGTCACTCTGCGTATCTGATGCCTTCTGCTCTTTCCTCTCCAGATGCTGTATCTGTGAATTCTCTTCCAGCTGGCTAGCTTCTGTTTGGCTGCCTGTAGAAGTCTGGCCACTGGGGCCCTTGAGCTGGCTTTTCAGAAAAGTTATTTCTTCTTGGGCTTCTTTCAGTTCAAGCAGCAAAACTGACAGCTCTTTCTGTTTCTCTGCAGCAATATATTCTAGAATTCCAGCTGGACAACTTTCCTCAGTAAACTGCTTGCTTCCATTGCTAAAGCCATCTGTTCCTGCCTGAAAGAAAATAGCAGGTATCATTTTTCCTTTGAATCCTGTGAAAGGGCCACTTTTGGAAGTATCTGCTTTCCCCATTTTGTAGCTTTCTCAAGCTGGCATCTGCAATAAATAGAAGCCTCACTAATAACAGCTCTGTCTTGGCAGTGGGGGGTGGACTAGGTGACGTCCAGAGGTCCCTTCCAACCCCAACTATTCTGTGACTTCCCAGGTCACTTCTGCTCATTTCAGTTTCTGAAGTTGCATCATGAAAGATTCTGGCTTTAGGATCAGACCATAAGGGCAACATCCTATTCCCCTTTTTCCCCTTCTCTCTTGATTACAAGACAGTATGACTCTGAAGTGTTTAAGTTCTCCTGTGATTCTCACAAGCCCTCTAGTGTACTTAACCAGCCACATTTTTGTGGCATCCTAGTCAGAGTCTTCAGAGAAGGAGGTTTTGTCCCCTATTCTGTCTGTCCATTTAACATGGCAAAGAAGCAGGACAGAAACCCAAACTCCAATCTGTGTCCATGTCCAAAATGAAAGCACTAGACAAAGTACCTGGAACAAAGTGCTTGGCTTTTTCCAAATAACTATCTTAAGGTTTCTTCCAAAACAGATTACAAAAGAAAAGCAGTCATAAATGCTCCCAGAAAGCTTGGATCAACAGCCCACAACATGCTGCATTGTAAAGGCTGTTCATCAGTTTGGAGGGCAGAAGCAATTTATCAGGAACCATTAAAGGAGAGCTGCTCTTAAAAAGTCTGCTGTTGCACTGGGACAGCCACTTTAAGTCACAGGAGGTTGAAGAAGCCAACTCTTTGACGCTTTTAAACTAAACTAAGGTTTTCATATCTATAAATGCATACAATACTGAAACCAAAAGGGTTTTGGGCTACATTTGTACCTCAGAGAGCACACAAGTGTCATCAAAAGGCTTTTGCACTTCAGAATTCACCAGCTCTCCCGACACACCTAGTGATAAAAGGCACACTTGTCACCATCGGTGTAACGACTTGCAGGTAAAGTCAGTAGGTGAGTGAAGGAACAATAAATGGGACTGGAGCTTCTACAGAAGGTGAGAAAAGACAAAAAAAAAAAAAAAAGGCAGCAAACCAAGCACACAAAAAAACCAACCCAGAATTTGAGTCTAGGCAGTGCACAGACATCCTGTTGTGGTTTAACCCCAGCTAGCAATTCAGACCCTGCAGCTGCAATTCAGCTCTGTGCCAACTCCCTGTGTTTGCTGCATGCTGGCATAACCTGTACACAGCATTTCTGACCCCTTCAGAAGGATGAAGAGCAAAGAGACAAGTGAACCAGGTAACTGACTGGTTTGACTGGGTTTTTTTCATGTGGGATGCGGGTGGGAACTAATTCCAGACACAAAAAGAAATTTACTGGCTTGCAGAGAAAAACACAGTTCTTCATTTTATCTTAATTCTCTTCTGTGCCTTACACATCAGTCTTTCCATCTACTGATGGAAACACACTCCTTCAAACCCTTCTCTCTTTCTAACCTTAGCAATACTTCTTTCTTCTCTTCTGATATATCCTACCCACCCCACATTAGAATGTTCTCTTCTACCTCATGTAAATCTTTTCTGCCTTCTGTAGATTATAATTTTTAGATTATGACCTCAGAGCTCCTCTTTCTAAATAATTTTAAGATGTGTCCCAGGAACTTCTCAAATCTCTACAATTTTCTTGTCACATGCCTTATTCTGTGTTTTCACCTGTAGAAGCAGAAGAGCAGTCTACATAAGAGGCTGGAGCTTCCACAGTCTTCA
Organism: Erpornis zantholeuca; assembly: GCA_013400515.1. NCBI lineage: Eukaryota > Metazoa > Chordata > Aves > Passeriformes > Timaliidae > Erpornis > Erpornis zantholeuca. Next base: position 26,474 of record VZTN01019201.1, on the reverse strand, counting down.
AGTCTTGCAATTTTGCCTCAGCACCAATATTCTTATTCTGTGGGTTGAAGAAAAAACACTGAGCTTTGAGCCAGGATCCTGGTTTGAGAAGACAGCTCTCTTAGCTGTCTACTGCTCTGCCAAGCTCTAAGTAAACCTATTGGTCCTAACTTTGGACACAACTCTGAAGCCTAAGGAAAAGAAAGAAATAAATAATAAAAAAGAGAGATTGGTTTTGATGTTAAGCAATAGACTAAGACATATCTCACCAGATTAACATATCATTTGATGCAATGATTTAAATAACTTCCTTCCCACCTTGAGATGATTTCTCTCCCATCTTCACAACTTCAAAGGGACCAAGAGTAGTATCATAACCTTCCACTGACCACCCCAGCAGAGAAGGTGAGGAGTCACGTGTCTGTCAACCTCTGCCTCATTGCTCCAGCAGATAAAGAACCTGGAGTCTTCCCAATAAAGTTTTGCTAGGCTCTACCACACAAACAAACCAATAACTCCACAAGAACCTTTTAACTGCTAGATGTCCTTAACCTGGGTTTAGGTAACTACATAACTTGGCCTAAAGCCATGGGTCAGCTGCACAAATGGGAGGAAAAGCTGTCCAAGTGTAAAAACTTAAATACAAGCTATTTAGCTGAACTCTTTTTATAATGAAGACATTGACATTGACAATTCCAGGGTTGTTTTCATTGACCCATTTTCAACAACCACCTTGTTCCAGGTGAGTCATATGATAAATAACCTGTTTTTTCCACTGTCTATAAAGGGGCAGTAGAAAATAGTTCAAATGCTTTTATCTGCCCTTGGAAAGACTATGTGTGTGTGTGTGTGTGTATTCCCACTGATCTACCAGCTCACAGCTTGACTGCAGGCAGTTGGAAGGCAAGGGTCTGAGTGAAGCAGGATGAATGACTCAAAATGCTTCCCCAGTTCCAATGAGTACCAAATATCAACCTTTACCTTCATACTTCACAGTAATATACAAACCCACTGGTAGAAAGGAATGTATTAGATAAAACACAGCATTAGCCTTCCCCCTGTGGACAGGATGGGCCAGCAGAGCAGGCTGCAAAGAGCCAGACCTTGCTCTAAGCTAACAATCAGTTCCACAGCAAATCCTCAGTACAGATACACAGAGGCTGTCCTCTCCCTCCCCGTGCTGAGGGTAAAGCCAAGCCAAGGTTCCTAATCCTGCACTCTTCCCAACAGCAGCCTGACTGCCCTTGTACCTGCAGCTGGACACGGTGGAGCAGCACAAGGACAGTGCCCACCTGTCCCCCATGCAAGGAGCACACAGCTCCCCACAGTCGCTCAGCCAGGTGCCCATCAGGGCTGTGGGAATGGACAGGGCTGCTTTGAAAGGCATCTTATATAATGATGGCTGAGCCTTTGGAATTGTGTTTCCAGAGACCTGTCTCAGTTTAGCCCATGGTTTTGCTGAAAAACTAACTCACAAGAGGCAGAAAATAGCAGAAATATGGATTGGGTGGATGAAGGACACGAGAAATCCACACAGCCAGCAAAGGGAAACACAGTCTGTTACAAACACAGTGCAAGCAGTATTTGGAAACTACTTCTGTCTTTCACCATTAATCCAGTTAATAATAACCTTCCAAAGAGGATTGATAAAAAAGACCATGACAGCTTAGCCATTTTAAGACCAGTCCTTGACCTATTTTAGTTTTAGCTTATTTCAGCTGCTTAATGATTACCTGTTCTGCATCTTCTGTAACCATCACAGCTTCCTGCTGAGGCTCCTGGAGAACAAGTTGCAAATGTGGTATTTCTAAAACATTCAAACACAAAAAATTTATTTGAAAATTAAGACCCTGCTTTAGACAGAAACAGGATATTCTTCCAGAAGCTTTAGAGAAAGGACACGTGGCTGTTAATAACACTTAATGTAGTGGGGATACATAACACTGTCATTGGATAATATGGGTTTGGTTTTTTTAGAGGCTACCACATAACCAACATGCCGTTTCAAGCAGCTTTTAGAAAAAATCCAATTGTTGTCATACAGACATACTGAAAGAAAAGTAATAGAGATTCAAGTTTTAATAAACATTTTTATAAAGGAGAGGAAAGAAAGAACTATTACAGCAAAATGTTTCAAATTTCATTTGGAAAAAATAAAATGAGAAATTGTTATAAATGTACAAGAAAAATGCATTCTGTAATTCATCTCAGTTCTACTTAATGTATTAGGTGATGACTCAGCTCTTTAGTAAAGAGCCAGTAAAGCAACCAATACTATGTCTTCCCCAGAAATACCAACTTAGAAGAATTAAAAAACAGGCCCCATTTTTGTAGACACATTAACTACCAATGATGGTATGAAAAATATGTTAATATATATGCAAAATAAAATTCAGGACCAAGTTAAACAATTCTCTTAGGGGTACGAATTTCTGTACTTTTCACTTCTGAGCATGCAGAGAAGACACACATACCACCAACATATGGTACAAGGTTTTCTTCTGTACACCTTCAAACACTTTTCTACATACAATTGATTATACAAAATTGATTTTGCTAAGTATTATGGAAGTTGAGGAAGCTCAAATGAATCAGTTTTGTGAATTCTAACAATTGGAAGGCAGACTGTGTTTTCTGTGATAATGGCTTTCCTTTATTGATTCAGACTATACTGTGGTCTTTCCACCAACTGAACTATGGAAAGCCTCATACAATGTTCCCTCAAGTAGCAGGAGGAGAGACCTTCAGTCACTCTAAGAGCTCCATCAAGAAAAGTTCAAAGAATTCATATGGATGTAAAGAGAGTTACAGATATTCTGGTACAATGCACTGCTAAACCCACAGAAATTGAAAGACTACAAGGATTTAAAGAATCTTTACATTTCAAACAATGACAGCTTGAAATTTGAAGGCATTTGTTGAGGTCTGCTTGAAAAGCATCAGAAATTGCAAAATATAAGGTAACTATCTATAAATCCTTATTTCATTCTATTCAAGTTAGGAATGGATTACAGTGGGCAGTTTTAGGCATCCCACTTTAGTTAAGACTGACAATTTATGGGACAAAAAGGAATAACAAAGTATTTAAAACCTATAGAGCAGACTTAAAAGATGATGATTTTTTATGTTTCATTTAATATTTTGGTATTTTTTTAAAGAAATTACATCTCCCAGTGTTTAAAATCTAAAAAAGTGTCAGCAACCAAGTGTTCAACACACCCACCAGAAACAGAATTACAATGGCAAGAGCAGCAGCTTGTTTGGAAGTAAACATGCAGCTAAACAGGCATTGGGAAAGATGTTTTAAGTAACATGATAGTGAAGCTCTGAGCCACTGCATTTTTCAGGTGGAATTCCTTTCAGTAGAGGGAGGGGCTGCTTTTTAAGAAAGCTGATTAGAGTTTTCCAGGTGCATTTTGGATGTACTCAATTGTAACTTGGGGCATGATATCAGATTGAAAGCTGAATCTCTGTACGGCCTTTGATATGGTCTCCCCAACACCCTCGCTACTCAATTGCTGAGACATGGGTTTGACAGGTGAACTGTCAGGTGGAGTAAGGAACTGGCTGCATGCAAGGAGTTGCAGTCAAGGGCTCAACATCCAAGTGGAAACCAGATCCCACAAAAGTCCATACTGGGACCAGTACTGCTTAGTGTCTTAAGTGCTGACAGTCGGATGGAGTGCGCCCTCGGCACACTGCAGGTGACACCAAGCTGAGCAGCTGATTTTGCTGGAGGGACATGATGCCATCCAGAGGGACCTGGACAAGCCTGAGGAATGCAGGCATGTGGCTCTTGTGGACAGCAAGGTTTAATAAGGCCAAGTCCACGACCCTACACCCGGGCTGGGGCAATCCCCAGTACCAGCACAGATTGCAGGGTGAATGGATTGAAAACAGACTACAGAGGATGACTTTGGGATTCTGGTAAAGTAAAAACTGGACAGGAGCTGGCAATGTGTGCCTCCAGGCCAGAAAGACAACCATATGCTGGGCTGCACCAAAACAGGGGTGGGCAGCAGGTTGAGGGAGACAATTCTCACCCTCTTCTTCTGCTTTTGTGAGACCCCACTCAGAGCACTGTCTCCAGTTCTGGGGTTCCCCTGTACAAGGCAGACGTCGATCTGTTGGTGTGAGTCCAGAAGAAACCACAAAAATGATCAGAGGGCTCGAACATGTCTTTGATGAAGAAAGGCTGAGAGAGCTGTGGTTGTTCGGCCTGGAGAAGAAAGGCTCCAGGGAGGCCTTACTGCAGCCTTTCAAGAAGGCTGCTTCTCTCTGGGTTGCCCAGAGAAGCTGTCAGTTGCCCATCATTGGACATGTTCAAGGTCAAGTTGGATGGGGCTCTGAGCAACCTGACCTGGTGAAGGATGTCCCTGCTCAGGCAGGGGGGATGGACCAGATGATCTTTATGAGTTCCTTCCAACCCAAACCATGCCATGATTCTAAACAATGTCTTGAAATCCATTGAAGATCTGCATCTCTGAGATCGTGGAACAAAAAAAGAGAAGGATGTTCTAGGACTGCAGGAATCTGGATTATTGGTGATTATTCCCCCACCAGGATTCTTACAAAGAGGTTCTATCTTTGAATGACAGGAAGCAAAAGGAAGCAATTTCTCAAAAGTCTAGACAGCCTAGTGTCACAGTGCACCAGACCCTAAAGCAAACACCGGAGAGAGAGAATCCATTGTTTTACAATTCCGATAGAGCTGCGATATTGCTGCTACCAGGCTACGTGACCAGACACTCAAAACCAACGGAATTGTCTGGGATTTTTTAATATGTGGAATATAAATGGGCCCCTTACTGTTTCAGCAAAAGCTATCAAAAATACACCCCCACCCCCAGAAGTATCACCTGCAGATTGTCAGCATTTTGTACCAGGGAAAGCTACCACTTCAGCTGTATCTTATTTTGTACAAACTAATCCTAGATTGATTCTTAAATATATTAAGAATATTAAAATAGGTAAAGTAATTGTATGACCTTCTGTCTTCTGTCCTTCCAAGTTTTCTGTGGGTAGGAATGAAGTCTCATTCTGGTCTTCCTGATCTATTATTTTTTCCTGTGAAGTTGATTCATCCTGTTTAAACAGGATGGAGGGGAGAAAGATAAATTTTAATACTGTTGATAAATACATATTAGTCTTTGATCATTTGGTTAACTTCTTTAAAAAAATCAACTGGCACTTTTAAATTACTCAAACTGACTTCTACTTCTTTGCAGGCTTCTATAGTCATAACATGCCTGCCCATCAGCTAAGAGAACTAATAAAAGCTTTTCTCGAGCAATGCATGATTAAAAAAAGGAGTTCTAGACATTTAATTTGGCTTCAGTTCCTAAATATACCAGAAGAATTAATGAGAACCATTGAAAACATCATACCTGCTGCTTCAGTTCAGAGAGCTGCACTTGTGACTGGGATTTCAGCTCATCCTGATAGCAGATAAATTCTTCAGATTTCTGTACAAGTTCATCTGACAGAGAGGAAAAAGGGGAGTTAAGATATGTTCTCATATTTCTTGCCAAACTACATCCATTTTACACACATACACAATAGTTTAAGAAATCCCTTATCTCTTAGCCACTGCTTCAGCTTTGGGGCATAAAGGAGCTGGAAGATAATAAATTTGAAATAAGAGCTTGAAGCAAGATCAATGTCATTATTTCTAACACAGGTCTGTGGGGAAAATGGTAGTTTGCTTTTCTTTGTTGTTTTATTTGTAATTTCAGTATAAACTCAGACTGTGAAGAACATCTAAAAAGGACTTACATAAGTTGATGGAAAAAATCCAACAAATCAACAAAATCAACTAAAAAATGCATCAAGCTCGAGAAATCCTTAAGCCTGAGAAGACAAGAGGCTGGGACAGTACACAAGCAAAGCACCACAGATGCTGGCCCACGCTTGTGCTCCTCTTGCAGCTGCCAAGGACAGAACAGTGGGATCGAACTAGACTCCCTTAGCTTGAGACAGCACCACCACTCCTACATTCCTGTGCAATTAGGATTGTTATATCAGCCATTCTTACGAGCTGTTATAAAAACAAAGCCAAAGAGAAGGCAACCCAGTGATACTCAGGCTCCTGAGAACCTGCTCCACCTAATGCCAGCTTGCTCACCCAGTGGTCCGTGTGTTGTAGCTCCATGTTGCACAGGTGGCACCAAGGGCTGGCCAATGTCCTGTTTCAGCTGGTCCTTCTCAGCTCCGAGGGCAGCATGGCCACATTGCAGCTCTTGCTCAGACACCGTAAGATGACTGATCAGACGTTTTTTGCCTTCCACCTCCAGCCTGTGCTCCCGTTCCAGGTTGTTATACTTCACCTCTAGCTCTGCTTGTGCTCTTCTTGCCTCCTCCAGTTGTTCTGAGAGACACTGTACCTCCTCCTGCAAGCGATGGGAAGACAGCTTCCTCTCAGCTAGTTCCAGCTCCATCTTCTCCCTGAGATCCTGAGACCCTTGTCTCTCCACATCTAGGGCATCCCTCATTGAGCTTAGATCCACTTCCATCTTCTGGCACCGATCTAGGAGTGTCTGTGAAGTGATACAGAAATTAATTTCTCTCTCAGCTAGTTAAATACCTTGACAAGCAAAGTACCTGCATTACCTTTTAAGGTTTTCATTAAATCCTTTTAAAATACCTGAGTAGCAGAAGGGAGAAAACAAACATGTCAGAAATTTCAGTTTATTAGAAAGAAACTGCCCCACTATTTGGAAATTGCAAGAAAGCAATGCTGGGAGAAACAACTCGTTGTGGTAAAGAAAAGGTAAGTCTTGATTTAGAGGAGGGGAATTTAGAGGAAAGAAGCAATAGAACAGTGGCCAGGATTGCTTTCTTCTCTTTTAGAAGAAAGCAAACTTCCCAAAAAGGGGAGGAAGAGCTAAAACAAACGAGGGAGAACTCAACAATTAGAGTAGGATTAAAAAAGAACAGAACTGAAGTGTGTATATAAAAGGGGAATGCTGAGATATGAATCTGGAGGTAACAGAGGGCTCCACACAGTCACAGTTCTGAGCTAAGGAAGCTCTCAGAAGGCTGGTTGACACTGACCAGAGATTTAAGGTGACCAAGAGACAGAAACAGACCTTACACTTGCCCAAGCTCCTGTTGTCAAGCTTCCTCCTCCTGGAGCTGTGGATGGTCAGCATAGCTAATTTCAGGAGGAGTCTGATGAGGAGCTCCTTTTATTTTATGGGTAGGAAGAGAAGCTTCGGCCACATGGCCTCAAGTTTGTACCTACACCAGGTCTCCTTCTGACCACAGAATGTATGAGGGAAGTCAAAGACACTGAAGAGGAGTCAAGGAAGCCCAACAACTATGTCATGAAGATATCCATGCCACCACCCCATGATACACCCTGCTGAGCAATGCAGTCAGTAGTGCGTGTAAGTCAGCTCACTGAGGTTCTTTACCTCTTCCCAGTAGTAAGAGGACCCACTATTGTGCCTGACTGTGATGCCTTATGTTTTAACTTTCTTATTTTTCAAATCCTGTACTGCTAGTGTAACTCTGAAGTTTTCTGTAGCTTGTTAAATGCTGTTCTCTCATGCTCAGACAGACATAACTAAACCTCTAACTTGCTCTTCAAGGACACCCAGAAACAAGAACTGTAAACCATCATCTTAAGAGGGGGGCAAGCTGGGAGAAATCACATCATTGGCTAAGTTCTGGTTGGTGAATTTATGTTGATATAAAAGTGTGAAGCACTTGTGACCTGTGGACATCCATTTTGGGATTCACTGAGGCAGAACGTCTGGAACCCAAAGTGTGCACCTGAAGGCCTTTTAAATAAATACCACCTTTTTTTCCTTTATTCCTGTATGGTCTCTGTTTCTAGGTAGCCATTTAAGGCATCATCTGGGACACAGAGGAAAAGAAAATATGTGGGGCACAAGTGTGTAAAAATGATCTAAGTGAGGTTCAGCTTTAGACTGGCTGGAGATCATGCAGCCTATCAATATAAGACTAATTCAGTGTAAGTCTCTTCTAAATGGATGGAGAATTTTCAGAAGTTCAGATATTGGAAAAACTCATCCTCTATCCGCAAACCAACCTTTTAAGAGGTTGTGTGCTTAATTCTGTCTCAAGGAGCACATGCATATACAGTCATATATATACACAGACTTGATCTCATCCTCTTCAAACTGATAGAGTAAGAGCCAATCTTACCCCACAAGCTGTGTCACCATATAAGCAAGTTCTCAGCCAAGACATACCAAACAACATCTGTTTTTGCTCTGATCTAGCCTGGACACTGCAGTCCAGAAACACTCAGGCTTCAGCAGCACCATGTTAGGCACTTCTGCTTTTGGCAAAGGTTTGTGTATTTGGCTTTGCAATACAGTCAGCAGTATGGGTATGGATAGATGTAGACCTTGTCCTTGCCCAGAACCTGGATCACTAGAGCTGGCAGCTGCAGCACCCTGCTGTCTGGCTGTACCTGCTGTAAGCTGTGCACACAGACCTGCAGCTCTAACACCTGACCTGAGGGAGGCCCCAGATGATTTCATGACAGAAACCTGGTGCCAAAAACCCTAATCTCGTAACTTCTGAGCTACTGACAAAGGCCCCACCCACCACACACACAGAGTGAAGCAATAAAAAGCACAACCAGGTACCTGGTTTTGTTTTTCAGCAGTGTGTAACTCCTGCTGCAGCAATTCTACCACCTGAGTTCGTCCTAACAGAGCTGCTTCCTGCTCCTCGAGCTTTCTCCGGAGTGCACAGAGGTTCTGTGAGAGAGACAAGGCTGTTCAAGACTTGGGGAGGCTAATACAAGTTTAGATTCCCAGGTTTCATTGATATACCTCATTTTTGCACCACAGTTACTTTAATAGCTTGAATTACTTAATTTTTGTTGACACGAATTCTGAAGCCCTGGCACAGTAGGAGGAGCTCACATTGCTTCATGAATAGGGAACTGGAGCACAATAATTTAATACTTTTTTTAACTGTTATTTCTCTTCAGCTGATAGCAAACCAGCAGACCGAAGCTAGGACTCAAAGTCCCAACTATCATTCAAAAAAACTCCAAACAACCAAAGCATCTTCCTTCTTATTCCTTCTGAGTTAGTTTAATGAGAACTGTTATTTCAGGGTGCCCCCTGGTAAAATTCCTTTTCCTTCCTCCTCCCATGATATGATTATTATATCAAATATACCTGTTGCATCTCTACTTCTGGATCTGACTGGATCACCATCTTGAGCAAATCAGCTTGATGCTGCTTCACATGCTCTTCCAGGAGAGCTTCCTTCTCCTGAATCACTTCCTGCAGGGAACTCAGCTGAAAACATAAGCCACAAAACAAAAACAAACCAGCAGGGTTATGAACCTGACAGACACACAGGCTTGCTTTCAACATGCATCAGCATAATATTGCGTGTGTGATGGAGATTTCAGCATGACAACGCTATACATCACCTTGGTCAAATGGTATTTTTACCTGGTGTCTTCATCCTACTAATATGTGTATAATAACTGATAATATTTCAGATCCCAGGAGAAAAAAAACACAGAATTTTGTCTGCAAAGATGCAGAATTACTATATAATTAACAGTTCATAAAACTTCCAGAGTTTTAATTGTATAGGATGCAGCCCAATTCACAGCTCAAAAGCTAAATCTGCAATTCAGAGTATTAACAAAAATCTTTCTATAAATAGCTACAATGTAACATTAAAACTGTTACATTCTGTGATAAGCAGCTGCCCTGCACGCCCACAGCAGAACCCAGGCAGGGCATGGGCAGGGCTGGCAGCTGGAAGAACACTCTACCCCAGCTACTGCAAAACCCATCACAGAACAGCAAGGGCAAACAGGGAAGAACCCAAACTCTGACTCAGAGGAAGGGACACCCTATCCAGGCCCTTCCAGGAACTGTTTCCCCTCTCCTCAGAGAGCCATCAGACCCATGGTCCAAGGGTGAAACCCATCTTTTACCTGCAGGGCACCTTTTGCACCAAGGGTGGTTCTGGCCGGGGGGAAAGGATGGGGGGCAGGTGAAGATCATTTGGGGATCGTGAAAGACTTATGTAATGTTTAGAGGAGGAACCAAAGGCAGTGAAATTGATGGACCTGGGTGATTTGAGAAGGAACAAAACTGAAAAAATTGAGGTAAGGGAATTGAAGAGCAGCTGTTAGCACTGTTGTAGTCTAGCAAACTAAGCAGTGAGGTGGGAAACACAGACTGATGAATAGAAAAAAATTTCTGTACCTGTGCTGCATACTTGATTTCAGCATCTTTCAGATTCACTTTGGCTACAGCCAGCTGTTTCTTCAGGTCCTCAACAGTCTCCTCTCGCTCCCTGAGCTGCTCTTTCAGTACTTCCACTTCCTCTCTGTGCCCTTCACTTGTATTTTCGTTTTTCTGACATTGCAAGAGGAGACAAGTGGGAAGAAGAGAAATAGAAGAAAGTAAACTTATCAGTATTACTGGTTAATAAATGTAATTAATGTATTATTTTAAAAATACAGTAGAATGCTACTCCACTCTTGTCTCCTAATCAGATGCTTATTTTTACTACATTGCTTCATTTCTTAACTTTACATTTTTTGTTTCTTTAAATGAAGTTGTCCTATGTTAAGTAACTATTTTCCCTATTTTTGAGTAGATATGCACAAGGCACCTTTAATTGGGAAGCATCAAAGCACTAGGAACAGCTAACAATCCATGACTGCTCACTATGTAAACTAAGGCAAATTAGTTTATAAATACATTATAATACATCATTTATTATATGACTACCCTGATTTGTGAGGCTTTTTAACATCACTGATTTCTCTAATACCAGAAATAAAAACATTTTAAAATTAGCTATAGAAGAATATTCTCCACGTGACATTCTAGACTACAGAAAATGCCCATGGAAATCTCTTTAGACTACAGGATTAATAGCAACGAATTTATTATAAGTTAGATATAAGCAAAGGGAACAAGCAAACAATTACCAGTCCTACTCCACTCTGAAGCACTTCAATCTTCTCTTTATGACCATGAAATGCAAACAACGTTTCATGTAAAACATTTGCTTAGGCTGTGTCTGCTCAGACAACCCAGCACACTACACCCGCACTCTTCCTCTGTCTCTCAACCACCTGGGTGAAGGCAGGGCCCTGAACCCACAGCTGTGCTTCACACCTGGGCTGGGGCAGGTCCCTCACACCACCCCTCACTGAGCAGACAAACCCACCCCACATTCTCATCTCACCACTTCCAGCTACTGTGAGCACTCAGGGCTGGGTATTTTGCGCTGAATGTATATATAAAATGCATCTCTTTAATTTTATTTGTGACAGGTATTGGGTCAAATACAACCAGTAACATAGGAACTCTACGGAGTATTTATGTCCTTAAACCCATTCCAAAACAATTATGAAGGCTTTTAGAAGTATTTATAAATCAGTGCAGTAAGAATAAGGAGCCACTGTTCCTCAAAAGATGTTTCACCTACAGAGAAGGTCTTTGGCAGGAAGTAGAACAGACAGACAAGGAAGCCTCAATTGCACTTAAGTTTAGAAATAGAACAGGACAGAAAAATAAAGAACAGAAATGCAGGAAGCTCTAAGAAGCCAGGGATATACATAACTTATAAGACAGGGCAGAGGAGTTACTAGGGGGGAAGATGGGTGGATTAGTTTGCTTATTTGTAATTAGCTCTCGGGATTGATATTTACAGTCGGATTTGGAAAAGCCTCTTACACTGGCCATTACACAGAGTGCCACAATTAAGGACAGTAGCACAGCCCTAACGTTCCCAAGCTTTTAAATATTATGTTTTTGCAAAATGTATAAGCTCTTATATCTGAACATAATTTATCTTTACCCACTTTAAAAGCTTGAGAGGAGCCTCAATTGTTCTGTATATAAATACTGTCTGATAGAAAGAGATAAGCTGATATTTCCATTCTTCTCAAAATTAGGCACTCTGCTAAAAGCCCATGAAGCAACAGTACTAATTAGATATTTAATATACTGCCTTCCCAAAGGGCCCACATCATACAGAGGGAAAAAACAGCCCTTTGCTAATGTTCAATACTTCAGCACAACATGCAACACTAACCTAGAATTTTCATCTTCAAATGGCAGGGTAACTGTCTAGGAAATACCCCCACTACTCAAGACAGCATCTACTTGGAGAAGTAAGTGTAAATAAAGGACTCTCTAGCTTCTCGGCAGGTCTAACCTTGCAAGAAAGAAACTAGTGGTTTCTGGGTCAAATACATAACATTGCAGGTAACTGCCCTAACATAATTTCACTCAAACTATGTTCAAACCCAAACCAAATAAGGCTGTGGTCCATACCACGTCCACTGGAGACTGTCTCAAGCCTTCACTCCTCTAGGTAGAAGGCCATTTTTCCTAATGCTAATTTACATTCATGCTTTCACCTGCATTATCCTTTAACAGTTCTCCCACTTCCTTGATGCTCACCTTCCTCATACAACTGTAGAAAAAAAAAGACATTTCCTCTCTGACTTTGATTGACTAAATAACCAATCTACTTGAGTGTCTCCCAAGTACAGCTACTAACATAATGGGAGAACAGAAAGTCTCTTGCTGCTCTCAGAATTTCTCTTTCTTGATTCCAAGTGAGCAGAACATGAGAACACTCCACACAAGGCCTTGCTGCTCTCAGTAGAATAGCTAGAATGGTATGTAAAAAAGATAAGGCCTCTTTTTCAAATCTATATTGCACTAATTAACTGATGATAAGCTTTCTCTCATTTTGCCTTCTTCAACTGATACATTTGAATTTTGAAGCAAGAACACTCACCAGTCCTCAACAGCAAAGTCATGTAAGAGTACATGGCTGTTACACACACATGCTGCATATAGATAAGCTAAAAGAGAGCCTCAGCACCAGCCCAGCAATGTCAACTGACACAGCTAAATAGCCTCCAGGGTCTCCACTGGCCTCTGCAGCCAGGGAATGTTGTTCACAACCTTGCAGTATACAGTGTCATGGCACCAGAAATGCTTGATTGTGCACTTTTTAAATTTTGCTTTATTTTTCTATTATGTCAATCCTTGAGATCATCCAATTCTTCATGTATAAAACCAGATGGTGCTTTGCATTGAGAAAGATTCTCAAGTTGGTATTGGGAATTACAGAAGCACACTTCTATGATTTTATGATGCTCCTAATTAAAAATAGTCAGCACAAGTCATAGAACCAATCCTCGCTTTGTTAGTAGTCACCTCTCATCTGACAGCTCTCACACACACCTTTTATTGTTTCCTATAATATTTCAATATTTTTTCAATGTCTGAAATAACCTTTATGTTCTCAGGTTCATGAATACCATCTGATGTCTAGAAACCATTCTGTACTTCTACGCCATTTCCCTTGCGTAATATCACCAACTTTTTAAAGAAAACATTGTTCTGCTGATTACATAGTTAAGTTTTCAAAAATTACCAGCTCCAATAGGAGCTTCTAGTTAGTAGCTAACAGCCTCTAATGTCTTTGTAGAGGACACTTTCCCCTCAGTTTTTACCCAGTGTTACACAATATGGTTTGTCAAACATAAAACTTTATGATGGCTCAAAAAGCTACATGACTGGAAAAATATATTTTTTTTTTTATAATTAAGTTGCTGCCTTCCAGTTTCAATGACCTCCTTACCTCTTTGCTCTTGTAGTCCAGCCAACTTTTGTTGTACTGACATGACAGGTAACAGTTTGTAACTCACAGCTCAGACAGAGAGACAGTTTCTGCAGGAAAGAGCTTGGCTACAATGGGTTACCAAAGTTATGCAAAGGGAAACTAGCCCCTGCCCTTGAGGAGATCAAGGTGAGCACTCCAAGGGCATCTGCAGTACAAGGAGCTGGACAGACAGGCTTCCTACAGCACAGGCACAGACATCCCTGCTGGAACTATGAACATCCTGCTAATAAGACAAATAGGCCTTGCTGGCTCACTGTGACCTGAAACATCAGGCAGTACCAGGTTATCAGTAGAAGCTACATCTTTTAAGTGGCCCCGTTCTCCCAACCTTGGGATACTCCAGCTCTTCTGCTAAGGCCTGTGCAGGCAGTGGTGATCCTTTCCCTGTCAGCTCCTCGATGCGTTTGTTCAGAGAGGCCAGTTTGGCTTTGGCTTGAAGTTTAAGTTTCATCAGCTTCACATCCGCAGCCTCTCGCTCTTTCTGTAAGAGAAGGACACAAACTGACTGCATCTCAGCCTCCAGTGCTGTCACCCAAGAAGCATCACTTTGAAAAGCTACACAGCTTGTCAGTCTGCCATACTCTGTTTAACCCTGCCTCCCCAGTAACAGCACTATTAAAAACACATCTTCAACCCAAACTTATTCTGAAACACTACACATACCAAAATTGTAGCTTCTACCCCAGCACTTCCTTTCTAAGGGACAGAGCACTCACCCAGCAGTGAATGCAAACTCAGTTTGACTTCCTCTGCTATATGCAGTCCCTCAGAACTACCTCAAGTAACCAAGTAACTCCCACCATACCTCAGGGTAGGCAACACGTACCTTTAGGATTGTGCCATAAAACCACTGGACTAGTGGATGAGTGCAGCACAGGCTACTCTGTGTCAAACACTCTGAAGCAGGGAAAGAACACACTCGCACGAGGTATTAATATTTATTAGAGCCACTGGGAATCTGCATGGGCCTCAAAGAGCTCTGAGACAAAATGCTGTGTAACTTGGATGTAACTTATCTACTCTAGACTATATTAATCCAATCAAACTAACAGAAGATATCCTGCATCTCTTGGGTTAGGGTCCATTCTTCAAATTCCAATAATTCTCTGGAACAGATGCCATTCATCATGCAGGTATCTCATGTTCAAAAAGAACCAGAGACTGGCTTGCACAGGAAACTGAAGCAGCATTTTACTCTCGGTTCCCAGAGAAAGATGTGGTACCTTGAGTACAGTTTCTTTCTCCTGGAGCAGCGCATCTTTTTCTCGAATCAAATCCTTCAGCTGAACAACCAGCTTTTCTGTTTGGGCTAGGCGCTCCAACAGCTCCTCAGGTGCCTCCTCCATGCTTTCTGCTTCTGACTCCAAAGCTTGTACCTGAAACAACAAAATGAGTATCCTAAAGGGAGAAAAACTATAAACAGCCTGCAGCAAAGCATCCACGTGATAGCTTCAGCTCCACTCCTAAATGCTGCACTCTGCCTCCTGCAGGCATTTCATGGAGACTGTAGAAACATACAGTGAGAAACCACGAGGACAGCTCAGACAACTCATAAGCCAATACACAACAAAGAGTACCTTCCTGACCACCATATGAACAAATCTGAAACAAGAGGCAACCTATCCACTGTCCCAATGCCAAAGGGCAGACAGACATGAAGCCTCCCACTGCCACCCAACCATGCAGAGCTTCCTTTTCTGCTACACACAATCACTAGTACTCTTAAAAGTCTTTCTTCACTAATTCCAGTTTGTTTCCTAGGATCATCTTGAGATGTGGAAACTGAAGAGATTATGGTCTGCCCAACAGAAATGCTGACTTAAGAGGTGAGAAGTAGGAGAAAAGCAGAGTGGAATGACAGCTCAGTCTAGTGTGTAGCAAGGAAGATGCAGGAGACAGTTCTCAGTGCAGTCTAATGAACCACACTCCCCAAATTAATTGTCAGTAAGATCTGAAATTCTTTAGATAACACTGTACTTACAGCAATAGATGGTTCAGTAACTGCATCGCCATCCTCCCCAGACAGCTCTTGTAAAACAGTACTTGCTAAACCTGACAAACGGCTCAGCATCTTGAGCCTAAAACAAAACTGAGAGTCAGAATACAGTTCCAGAGTTAAAACTGCTATGAAGAATAAGTTCCCTCATGCTGATCTGTAATGTTACAGCAGTTGGTGACCAGGCTTGCAGAGAATTTGTTTCCTTTGCCAAGAGAGAAAAGCCAAAGTAAAACCTCAGGAAAAAAAAATTGTCACATTAACAGGAGCAGCTGGGCCCTCTAAATATTAAAGCAGAGGATGTGCTGGTGTCAAGACACATGAAGATTCCTTCACTGCTCTACATGTAAATGCATTTTTATACCAGATGCCAAGTCATCCTCATAGTTCATTCTTGACCTTTCTTAACAATGACATTACAGAACCACGATCTGTTCAGTTTACTGAAAAGAAGGGTGATTGGGTGATTATTAAATGAAGTAATTTCTCTACAGGCTGAACATGGTCTGTAACATAAGATCAGCTTTCTTCTAATAAGTAGTGGAAATAATGGACTGAGCCTTGACGTTTGCTAAACAGATGAAAGTTTGTCACATTAGAGAGGTGATGAGACCTCTGCATGTCACATACAGGACAGGACAGGACCTTGACATGGGGGAATCGCCTGGAGAGAACATATATTCCCTGGCTGCTGCTTAGCATACCTTCTTTCCTTTCCTTGAAATTCAGGAACTAAACTAATCCAGCAAGTGGAAGTGAAGAACCAAAAAACATGCAGCAGTACCAGCCACCAACACATAACTTGTCATTTTGGGGAGAGCAGCAAATTAAATTCTCCTTTATTAACTAAGACAATGGGATGCACTCCACCTCAGTAAATTCACCAAATTTGAATGAGCCTTTGATAAGCCAAAGTATAGAGTTGCCAACCAGAAGGATATCAACAAGCTGGGGAAACAGATGGATAGAAACATCATGAAGTTCAGGAAAGACAGAAGCCTATGCCTGGGATGGGAAAAGCATGAGTGGTACAGGCTGAGGAGCAACTAGCCATACAACTGTGCTGCAGAAGGCGAGTTCGAAGTGTTGGTGGCCAAGCTTGGCACTCACAGCAAAGGTCAGGTGTACGCTGAACTGTACCAGTAGGACTGCAAGCAGCACGTTGAAGAAAGCAATTATTCCTCTCTATTCACACCTGTAAGACTACATTTGAAGTAGAGTGCCCACTTTCAAAATACTGAATCAAGTACTGCAGAGAGCCCCCAGGATGACTGGGATTTGGGTTACAAGGCATCTGAAGAGTGTAAGAATGCTGGGTGTGTTCAGCCCTGAGAACAGCAGGTGAGGAGTGGGATACAATTGCTGTCCTCCCTACAACCACCTTTAAGGTAGCTAAAGGTAGAGCCACACTCGTTCTTACAAGGTCCACATCAGATGGACATGAGGCAGAGGACATAAGTTGCAGCATAAGCAATTTCAGTCAGGGAAAAAAATGCACAGGGAAGATGTTAAAATACTGTATTAGCCTCATAGCAACCTGATCTGATTTTTGATGTTAGACATGCTAAGAGCAAAGGATTTGACCAACTGAACTCCCAAAGTTCCTTAAGAATCACAGAATCATCATTCTAGTGTTCTGTAAAAAGAGGTCACATGTAACATTTGACAACCCTGAACAGAAAGGCCACAGAACTGCCCATGCCTCTAAGTGGCAAAATCATTTGTACAATTACAGAAGCTCCAGTAGTGCAGGCTGAAACTAGGTAAACTCTCATTAGTTATAAGATCAAGTTTACATTATTATCATTATCTCCATCAAATGGAATCTTTTAATATGACAAGATGTCTCTGCCTCACTAAAAGTAGGCTTCTGAAGCTTGCTACACACATTCCTGACCTCCTTTGTCTTACTAAGCAAATCTTTGGTCTTAGATTGCCACTTAAATGTGTGGAAATATTGACACTGGAGAGGAGCAGTGCACTACTTTTCTGCAGCAGTCACCTGATTTTGCAAAGTAAAAATCATGACAACACACATTAAAGCCTCAATAGCAGAAAAGAGCACATGTACACTCACCTGCTTTGTGCTCTAAGGAGCTCATGGGTCTGCTGATTCAGTAGTAAGGTTTTCAAGGTAGAGCAGTCACACACAGGTCTTTCATGCCATTCCTTTTTATCTCTTGAGTACTGACAGGTTGCATGAACCAAGACTTTTGATGGAGATAGAATCAAAAAAGAAAAAAAAAAAAGAAGAGGAAAATAAATTATCCAATACTAAAGAAAAAAGCCTATCCTTCGTCCTACACAGTACCATCCAGGATTGTTAGTGAGTCACTTGCAATAAGTATAAAAAGTGAAAAGTGTGCTCTGTTTGGGAACATGGATTTGCAGACATGCCCTGGTTTCTCACATTGCATAGCATGAGCTTAGTCTCTTCAGCCGATGGAACAAAATGCTCGAGCAGCAGTCGGTGTAGCAAAGACACACACAGAAAGAAGCCAGGCCTCAGACAGGCTCCTGCAAAGAGCTCAAGGGCATGCGACTCCTCCAGAAGCACAGTCAGAATTCCAGGATTGTTCACATTCTGCAACAACATAACAGTCAGTGAAACAAATCCTGTGCTTTGCTCACTTCTCAGCTGGCCCTGGACAAGACAGAGGCATGGAATTCCAGAATAGTACAGCTTTACAGTTCCTGCTAGGGAGACTACCTCTGACGACATCAACTGCTCACCCAGGTGGTAATATAAGATACTCATTTAGAGATCTGGAATGTCTGGAATCCATTACAAGAATAATGAAGTATTTATGGTTTTGTAAACCATCACTCCCACAGTGCCCCAATGAGGAAGTGAACCTGCTGTCTTGGCAGTGGTGCACTTTAGGAAACAGCCATCCAAATGCAAGAAATGCCTCTTTCTAACTGTCTCCAATACTTCAAGAGGATGGATCTGGTTTTCCAACTGAGCATTAGGCCATAGCTTCTAAAGTCACAAATGCACAGTATGTGGCTGGGACCAAGAGAACCAATAAATGAATTATAAGAAGAGGTATTAGAAATACAAAAAAGAATCAGAATCTAGGCATCTGCATGGGCCTCAGCACATATCTGCATGCTACAGGTATTAACAATTTCAAGCATGCATACCTGGATTGAGAAAATACTCCTTGGCCTTTGTCCAGGTTGGCCACATTAAGCTGATAGTGCACTCAAGCTAATAAGCCTTGCTGGGTTTGGCTCAGCTGGCCTCCTCAAAATGCAAACAGAGGAACCATCTGCAGCTATTTGCACGGATGTGGACTTCAGTAACCTGAACTCAAGTCTCACAGACTCACTCCTATTGAATTCACTTTTAATTTACATTCTCAAGTCAGCTGAATAGGGCAAGGGAACAAAAAGTGATTCTACAATTCTATAAACAGCAACAGGTTTGACTTCTATGTAGGGGAAACAGGGAAAACATGGGCCTAGGCAGGCCACTGCTCTGGATAGTATCCCTTGGAACACATCCCTGGGAAGCAGCACTGCAGAGAGAAGCTGGGGATTGCTGTGGACAACTGACCTAAGTCATCAATGCACCCTCATGACAAAGGCCAGCAGCATCCTGGGCTGCATTAGGAGCATTGTCAGGAGGAACATGATCCATCCTCTCTGCTGGGCACTAGTGAGGCCACGTCTGGAGTAATGCATTCAGTTCTGGGCTCCCCAGAACAAGAGGTGGGAACTTGTTGGAGAAAATTCAGTGAAGAACAACAAATAAAAGGCTCAAGGAGAATCCTGAGCTGAAGTTAGGAGTTCATCTGGTCCAAGCTCCTGGCTCAAACAGGCCATCCAGAGCCAGGAGCCCAGGACCACTGTGCAGGCAGCTTCTGAGTACCTCCAAGGACAGAGGCTTCACAACCTCCCTGGACAATCTGCGCCAGTGCTCAGTAACCTGCACAGTGAAAAAGCATTTCCTGATGATTGAGGTAATCTCCTGTGTCTCAGTTTGTGCTCACAGCCTTTCATCCTGTCACCAGACACCACTGTAAAGAGCCTGGCTCTGCTTTCTTTGAACCCTCCCTAAGAACAAATCCCAGAATAAGGATAATATGGCTTTAAACTCTGTCCCAAAGCCAACAGTCTGCACAGAGGGTGGTGGCTGTCCTGTGCATTAGCTTCAGGGACTTGTGGCAGGAATATCCTGGTGTTATACAATGCCAGCCAGTTTCCCCACAAACACAAAAGGACAGAGGTTATTCTGTGTTCCACTGCCTCACCCCAATAAAGCAAACAGTGCAGCTCTCAGACACAAGACAGGTACTCTCCCAGGCTCACACTGGCATATGGATTCCCATCTCTAATGAGCAGCAGAACACAAGGACTCTCCCTGTGCTCAGGATGTGAGCCAGGATCCTCTACATTCTAGCTGTAGTGAAAAATAACCTTTTACTCAGCATTCCTATGACTAATGAACTTTTGTTGGGAAGACCTTACTTTGAACATTGGGACTACCAGCAGTGATCTGGAGGAGGCTCCTTTCCTCTGAAATACACATCCCTGATCCAAACGGCGTAAGCCTGCTGCTAGTCTGTAGAGTCTGAAGTAAGCAGGGCATAAATCCAGGCGTTTCTATCCCTAGGTATCAGCCATTGCAAAGAAAGACTTGATAGTGTTTTTCCCTAATCTATTCTATTCTAAGTTTATTATACATAAATGAAGTTAATTCCTTGCATTTCCGTTCGTGTAAAAGCAAACACGCATTAAAGGAACTGCTGCTGTACACAAGCCCTGGGCCAAACATTTCACGCTGTGCACAGAGGGGTTCCAAGAGAAACAAGGAGGGACGGGGAGCACCGGAGCGCCGAGCTGGGTTCCGGGAGCGGCGGCTCCTGGCGCCACGAGGGTGGCTGGCAGCGCTGATGGGCCCCAGCAGCCCCGCAGATTTACCGGACCGCACGAGTCCGGCGGGCCTCGAGGAGTGCGAAGATCCCCCGGCCGAGCTGCGCTCCCGGTACCTGGGGGCACCGCCGGCAGCGTCCCACCGGCGGGGGGAGAGGGGCGAGGGCTGGGTCGGGCCGCAAAGCCCGGAGCGAGAAGAAAGGCCCGTCCCGGCCCATTGCCCCTTGCGGCCCGGACCCCAAGGAGCTGCGAACCCGTTTCGGCCCCGCAGGGCCATGAAAGGAGCCCGGCCGGCGACCGCCGCCGAGAGCCGGGCAGAAGAATCCGCGGACAGCACCGAGGGCGGGGGGAGGCACTGACCTGCAGCACGGCGGAGGGGTCAGCACCGAGGGGCAGCGCTAACCTGCCGGCGAGCCCCCGCCGACCCCACTGCCGCCGAACCGCTCCCGGAGCGCCACCTCAGCACCGGAACGCGCCGTCGCCGCTTCCGCCTGCGGCGGGGCCCCGCCCCCCCGCCGGAGAAAGAACCAATCAGCTACGGGAATTGAAAGATAGACGTGACCGCCAGGCAATCGGAACGGAGCAGCCGCCTCGGCGCCATGGTTGTCCTGCAACATGGCACAAAGTCACCAATCCCGAGGACGCTTTGGGCTCCGCCCAATAACAACGCAGCGACCAATCAGTTGCGGCGTTTCGGTGTTGGCGAGACAGAGGCTCGGCCCGGGCAGTGGGCGGGGCCAGGCCCCCGAGGAGGCCGGGGCCGTGCGGGGCCGGGGCCCGCTTGATCACTGCCGGGTAGTGCTCGAGGTGGTACGCAGTGGTTTGGTCGGAACGTCCCCTGAAGGATGACCCAGCCCCACCTCCCCGCCATACGCACCTCCCACTAGGACGGGTTGCTCCAGGTTCCGCTCAACCCGGCCGTGAGGGCTTCCGGAGGTGTCAAGTGCGAGCGTGCCTTCGTGCACATGCGCAGTGTTGTACCTTGCTCTGGCGCTACAGCTCTTGGCATGAAAGTATTTTTCTGTCTTTCTTCTAAGCTCATTCTACATGCTGACAGGTTGCAATAAGGTCTCTCTGGAGCCTTGTGTTCTTCAGGCTGAACACCCCCAGCTCTCCCAGGCTGTCTCCAGGGCAGGGGGGCTCCAGCCCCTGGAGGGTCTCCGTGGGGCCTCCTTGGACCCGCTTCGGCAGCTCCAAACCTGTCTTGTTCTGAGGGCTCCAGGACTGGTGGCAGCTCTGCATGTGAGGTCTCACCTGAGTGGGCAGAGGGGCAGAATTCTCCCATTTTACCTGCTGCCCATGCTGCTGAGGATGTGCACGCTGCCAGCTCCTGTCCAGCTTTTTTGTATCCCATCTCAGAACTCGATCCATTCACTTCCTGGTCTGTGCTGGTACCAGAGGTTGCCCCCAGCCAGGTGTAGGACAAGATTTCAGGAAGCCTGAGCAGCACAGTTTCCTTGCCTTCCGGCCACCCTCATTGTGCACTCAGATGCACCATATTCCCATTTCTAATGGCACCATGTAGTGCTGTCCTGGTATGGCCTCAGGCTCTGTCCTGAGTTCACAGGGCCTCAGGGCCAAGGCTTGCCAGGCCTGCTCTGAATTTTTCTTGTCCTGCCTGCAGCTTTGTTCACTTTGGCTGTGAGAGAAATTTCTCCAGGTATCTGTGGCTAATTTATTTTGCTTATCTATCTTTTTGTGGTACAACCTTGGTAGTAATACCAAGCAGTTATTCTAGGTAGAATGAGATATTTACAACTCTAACACATACCTATATGAGTCTAAGTGGAAGGGAAGAGAAGAAAGGAAAAAAAATGAAAAAGAAGAGAGAATGAGAAACCATTGACAAGAACATCACATTCCTCCCTGTGAAGAACTCCAAATGCTGACAACTTCCCAGGACTCTCCGCTCCCCCTCTGCAAACACAGATCTTAATATCCAGAGGAGCAGCAGGCAGGTCGGTGTAACACCAGAAAAAGTACAGAAACAAAGTACTTGTGTTGCAATTTTAATTGGATTATTGCTACTAGTGCAGCTTTTTTCTTGTATATAAGTACTTGATCTACTTTCTTTTTCTTTGCTTTTCTGCAATTAGATGTAGATTAATTATGGCTCTCAAATTAGACTGTTAAAATTTCTTTTATACTAAAAAAAACTTTTGGCTTTAAATGTGTATGTAAAGTGGTGTGACTGATACTCTATAGGGAAGGGATAGGGCATCCAGAAGGATCTGGACAGGCTAGAGAGATGGGCCCATGCCAACCTCATGAAGTTCAACAAGGCCAAGTGTAGTCCCAAACGTGGGTACAGGCTGGGTGATGAGTGAACCAAGAGCAGTCCTGTGGAGAAGGACTTGGGGGTCTTGGGGAATGAAAAACTGAATATGGGCCAGCAATGTGCACTCACAGCTGACTGTACCCTGGGCTCCATCAAAAGGAGCATAGCCAGCAAGGGCGCCTAGCCTCTACTTCATCTGCTTTAGGGGAAGGTGTTTCTGGCCATGACGAAGGGTGTAATTAGATGATCTTTATGGACTTTTGCAATCCAAACCATTCCGTGCTTCTGTGAAGGTCCATCAGTGAGAAACACGTTCGGTATCTGGGCTTAGACATCCAGCCTACCCAGCAGCTGCCTCTCAATGCCTGCTCTCCCCAGCTACTGGCACCTGGATATGCCAGACCCTCCAAGGTGCACAGCTGCGCCGCAGTCACTGGTACAGATTCCATTGCACACAACATGCAGACACACACGTACACTGCGTGTCCCCCCAGCACGTGTGATGAGGCTCTCAGGATGCAGCTGTCTGTCCCCAGCACAGAGAAACACACAGACAAGTGGGTCACCCTCAACCTTACACCTTTAGTCTAATAGTCAACTACTCCAGTGTTCTCCCTGACAGGGACATTCACACACCTGTTTCCCAAACTACTTTGCTTATTTGCTGGCTAGTCTGTCTTGAGATTTACTAGTGATCATAGACTGATATGGTCTCAATCCAGGTGTGAGCACTTAAATCCCCACACACACATATATATGCCCAGAGCGCAGCTCTGGGCAGCCAGTAGAAAAAAAGGAGGTTGAAGTGTTAGAAGACAGGAAACACTGCTGACCAGGCACAAGCCATGGCTAGACATTCATACGGATTAGCACCATTCTACATGCAACCAGTCCCTTGTATTCCACTTGCCTCCATTTTCTCATGCTTGTTCATTCCCAAACCACCTAGACCCATCCCTTTCCCCACCTTTTGTTCCTCCCCCAAACATGTTGTGAGTCTTGTGCAATCCCCAGATGCTCTTGCCCTGGACCCCACAGTGTTTTCCATGCTCCTAGGCAGTGCACTTCTCAATCTGCAGGGTACTCTACAACCTTTCCCGCTGACTCACCATGATGGGTGCCACCTCTAGGCCCATGGGACTGATGGCTCCCCTGTGAATGATTTAGAAGGAGCTGGGACAGGGCCTTCATTTCACTTACTGGGTTATTTGTGTTCCCCAGCCTGTGGTTGTCTCTCTTTGCTTCTTTCTCTTTGTGCAGTTGAGCCTTTCATGGGTTGACTGCACTTCCGTGGTGGTTCTTGGATTAGCCAAACCAGGGGATTATTTGGGTTCCCCCACCCCTCATTGTTTCTCTGTGCTCTTTTGTGTGTGTGGAGGTGAGCTTTTTCCCACATAACCTCACTCTTGTACTGGGCCACTTCTGTAACACTTTCTGGTCCTACACACTCAGTTATTCAACATGTCTATTTGAGAAAACAGACTCTCAAATCCACTTAGAGGAGCAGATCTTTACTTAGCCTCACATCCCACATTTTGTAGCCATTTCCTCTTATCTTCAGGTATAATTATATCAAGGTTAAAAATAGGGTAGTCTACCAAACCAATATAGCTCCCAATGCCAGTGTCTGATTAACCTTCTCACCCTTTCTGCTTTAGCTCCTGAAATAGCAGCGATTTGCTAGATTATCTTGCATCTCCTTTCCATTCTAAGAAGACTGTTTGTATCATTGAAACTTTCTGGTTTGTGGATCAGCCTCTAAGAAGATTAATGTTTATAATTGGCTTGCGGAAAGTTAGATCCCTCACATAACTGACATTAGTATTGAACGTGGACAGGAGCAAACGGGCAGTGCTGTGAAAGCCACAGGAGGAAGAGGATCATTCCCGTAGCATCATTTTTCTGACCACAGATACATATGGGAAACAACAGCAGCTCCACAGTGGATGACCTACAGGCTGTCGAGATCCACCACTGGTACAAGAAATTCATGACAGAGTGTCCTTCTGGACAGCTGACAGAGCATGAATTTAAGCAGTTCTTTGGGCTTCGAGGGCTGGATCCAGAGGCCAATAAGTACATCGAGCAGATGTTCCGCACATTTGATATGAACAAGGTGAGTTCTCTGGCAAGGAATTAACTGTCTCATGCTGCGCAGAAGCAATCCAACTCCTGCACTTTTAGAGTCTTTGTTTTTCTCTTGCAAACATAAAGAACAGAAATATTCTCTTGCAAACAATGGCATGGAAAGCTGCCAAGGGATGCTAATGTAAAGTAGCTAAATGCAAGGAGCAAATGAACATATACAGGTAATAACATAGATGACATAAACATAGGTACACCTGATTATCTAACTACCTCATGCAAGTTCATCTTTGAATTGTGAAAATTCCTTATTGCCTATTATTTGACTTGGCCTTGTTTGACTAGCAAAATGCTAATTTAATTATTCTTCTTACATGTTCTTATTATTCAAAAATATATCTGTATGAGATCATGGAAACCACAGGAATCAGACACAGCAGAAATCATTACAGCATTCACAGAGGAGTAATTTCCAGGTATTTGGCAGCTGAAATTAACACCGCATGGGCAGACAACGTCTGTGGCTCTCCTTGGTGCCGGGAGGTGCAGCATGAAGCAGGAATGAGGGGGGGAGTAGTGTTCCTCACTGTGACAGGCAACTGCTGGTAGAAAACTGTAGCCCCCCTAATTCCTTTAAGCATGCCTGCTTTTTATCCATATGTATTTCAGCCTATGCTTGCAGTCCTGTATTTTTAATGACAAAAAAATCTGGGTTTATGACATCCTGGGAAAATTCAGCTTTGCTCTCTGCTCTAAGGTTCTGAAATGGAGTCTATGAGGATCCATTCACAGAGGCATGCAAACCAGGTGGGAAATCACAGAGTTAATCTTGGAGAAGGAAAGCTTAGGGACCGACAAAGAATGTTATTTTGGACTTGTGGGACAGCATAAGGAGTTAAGGAATGCTTAGGAATATTACAAAATTCTTAAAGAGAGGAGCAGACAGGCTCCATTAGGGTAGCTGAGGTCATTTGGTGGATGTAATGACTAGAAATGACTGCAGACCTCAAAGAAGATCTTTTCTCATCCCAAAGTCCTCTGTGCTCAGGATGATAATAGAGATGAGAAGCAGTTTCATAAGCTAAAGCAAAACCTTTACAGCTTTTGCACAAGTCTTTCTTTCACTTAACCTCTCTCACTTCTTGGGATGTTTAAGGACTAAAATTTATTTAAGGATGTTGTGCATTCCAGAGTTCTCCTGTAAGCCCTGTGTTTTGCAGTAAACAATGTTATAAGAAGATTCTTAAATTCAAATTCGGTCAGAAAACATAAAGAGCTATCATCTAAATAAAGTGATAGTGATCTCAGGAGGAATGAAGTAAGAGTGTGGCAACTAGGGGAGATGGACCTACATCAGTTAATCTTAGTCTGTTAATAGTTAGTTATTTAATGTAAGCTCCTTTTATGAAGAAGGGAAAGGAACAAGATAATGCAGAGGAAAATCCACCGCTATAATACAGACACGTTGGATGGAATTTTCTGCCCTCTGGACCTTCAGATTTTGAGAACTTCTGTGATGACAAAGAGGATAAATTTTCACTGTTGTTCTTTTATAAATTACAGTCATAGAATTATAGAATGGTT
>VZTN01019190.1:0-19888 GCA_013400515.1 Erpornis zantholeuca | reverse complement strand
AGTTGTTAGGCGCGCAAAAACACAACAGCAAAATAATTTTTCTGATTGGATAAAGGATTTAGACCTTCATAATGTAACCACCAGATACGTCTTTAAAAGTACAAACCAATACAGCTTTGTCAGTCTTTTACTTGGCAATTTTAAGATGAATGAAGAGAGTGATAAACCTGCAGTTTTTAATCAGTTAAAAAACCTGATTTTACCTGGTGAAAATATTTTCCTGGGGTGCAACTACTGTTTATTAATAAAGCAGGTTAAGGATATGATTTAGGAAAAAGTAGTAGACTTTGGTGTCAAAATAATAATAAAAGGAAGAATGTCGGGTTTCCTCTATGCACTATTAAATTAAGTACAAATTACAATGAAGCAGCATATGTTCTTCCTGGGTCTGGTCAATTATTAAAGACTTATTTTAAAATGTGGAACTTGTAGATATCAGAAATTATTTGTAAAAGTTATTTTCATTACCTAGAGACAGGAGAGTATTGCAGTTGCTGATGTCATACCTGACCTTCTCTATGGACATTCCTGGATGCTTACTTGTATTTATAGTGAAGTAGCAGTGGTTTATCTTTTGGTCTTAGCCTGGTAAAATATGTTTGTAACAGGCAAAGACAATAGATTTAAGAAGAGATTGTTCAACATAATGGAATTATTTTAGTTTAGAGTCAAATTTTCAACAAGTATGCCCTAGCTGAAAAAGAGCACATTACGTGTTGCATTTCACTTTAGTTAAAAAAAGAATAGATCTCCGAAATCTCCCTCTGTTCTTTCTCTACAGCCTTCTTAGCCTATTTCATTTATGTCCTTTTATGGCACAGCAAAGAGCATATTTTTTATCCAAAGGAAAAATTCATTTCTGCATGTGCTGGGTTGCATTCATTTACTGTAGTCCATTATCAACTCCACACCCCACAAGATTGTAGACAATCAATCACCAAATATCACCAACTCTTCAAGTAGTAGAGTCTCAGATATATGTAAGGGATATCTTCTCATCAAGCACTTGTCTCAATAATGAAAATACCTGACATGACAGGGAAAGCAGTGGGAATGAAAAGACAGATGCTGATGGGGATCTTTTGCCACACACTCGGTCATATTATAATTCTAACTATTCAGTATAAAACAGACAACAGGGATGATTGCTATTGTTTTACTGATTAGCCATTCTCTCCCTTTTTTTCCCCAGAGGGCACCCTGTCCAACTCTACTTAGTAAATATTGACACCTGTAAACCAAGCCTTTGGCTCTTCAGCTCTCTTCCCATCTGTTGCCTGGGAATTTTAAGTGAAGTATTTTGGGACACTTGCTCTCTTTTCATTGAAAACTGTAAAAAAAAAATCACTACCCAAAAGCTAATCCTAGAGCCACATGGCTCTAGAGAGGCCTGTAGTAACTAAAGGGAAAACAGAGCATATCTAAAATGCATATCCCACTGGCCTCTCCTGACTACTCTTCTTTAGTTAACAGCATGCCAGGGTAATCTGCTTAGTTACCAAGTGGAGCTTTCTTCCCTTTTCCCCATGAGATCACCCTGACCACGATCAAAGTCCAAACACATTCTCGGCTAACTCTATTGTTCCCAAGAGTGGGATTAATGACTAATTATGTCAGGTCACTCATCCAGATGGCCTCTCAGATGTTCCTTTGTCATTGCCTGACCTTCCATATGCCCCTTTGACCTTGAGGTTTATTTCCATGGCAACATGAAGCCTCAGTTTCCTTGCTGAGATTGCCAAGAAGTGGCCAAAAGGGGGAATATGGGATAATCTACCCACACTTTGTATTCTGCTTCCATCTCATGCCTTGTTAAATCCAATGAATAGATAAAAAATGCTATCTGATGCCAGCTGAGTGATGACCATGGTCATGATTCTATGTTACATGCTATGTTTTTTAAATTAGCAGACAGCTTTGTACATGGAAACGTGCATTTAATTTGAAGAACATCAATCGCCATAATGTGATCTTTTTATCTCATTAATGTTAAGCAAGGGTAATAGAATGGAATTACAAAATATCACTGTGAAAGGAATACAATTCAGAGAATTATAGATATCCCCCATTAAAGCCCTAGAGATGTTTAGATAAGTCTACTTGTTCAGTTTCATAAATTAAAGATTCTTTTACCTTTCCCAAGGTTTAAATTTAGCCTTGGGTGTTGATCTTATTCTAAAGAAGGATTTTAATGTGGTTAATGCAGTGAAGAAATTTTCTAAAACAACCAAATAAGTAAGTAAAAACATAAAAGGCTAGTGGCTGATGAACTCAAATAAAAAGCCTTTATGGTAGTTCATGAGTAGAATTGTATTTTCTTATAGCATTTAAAAATTAATATTCAACAAGATATGAATTTACTACTCTGTGCTGTCAAATGTAGCAAAACTGGTTAATCCTTTTAGTAGTCGGCCATAAAAGGAAATTATAATCTGCTCCTTTATTTTAATCTCCCTAAATATTATTCATTAATTGGTTAAAAACAACTTCATGTGGAAAAGTGAATATCAGGTTTACTGCTCACTGTTACAAAACAACATCTCAGTGGAACACTGCCTCTACTTATGCCACATCTCTAATACTGGTCACTGATTATGTTTTGATTTTGCTGATTTTTTCTTAAAGAGCCACTTAGGTGAAATAAATGGGACATGGAATATAGCAGTGAATCTTGAGGGTCATAGGAGCCCTATTTCTTCCTAGTTTTGAAGAGTATCAATGCATACTATTTTATAAATTGCTTTACAAATGCATTTTGAAGATATTGATTGATCTTAGTACAAATTCTTTTAATACTCAGAAACATCTACAAAGCTAAACATAATACAGTGCCCTCAAACTGCTTATTTGGTGCTCATTTCTGGTCTTCTGCAATGGCCACTGAAAGTAGGTCAGGGAAAGTTATCTCTATGTATGCACATCTGCATAAGTGTATAAAAACTAGACTGAAATAAGAGTATGGCTTTTAAAGACGAATGCAGAGAGGTTCAGAAACAAGGTTCAGACATTTTAATGCTTTCTGCCCTCTGTATATATGTGTTATCAACCATCCTTCATCCAGGTTATAATTTCTATAATTTATAGTGGTATAACTCCAATTTAGGCTCAAGGTGTTTTACTGAAAAACACAGATTATTTACATAAAAGTGTGCACAATTTCCCTCTCATGCCCTCGCATTCTGTAAGGAGAAGGATGAAACAGAATTGTATCACGAAATTTTTCATTGTTCCATTCAAGAAACGTCTCAAATTTTGTCCTTTGCACATGATAAGCCCCTGAAGAAGGGAAATAAAGGATCTCTGAGCTACAACACTCTTTCATAATTTCCCCTGAATCAGTGAGCTGGACAAAACTAGGGACCTGAACAGAGGCTGATACATCATCACAGCTTCAAAGTGTACTGTAATATTTCTGTTCAGAGGATGAAGTGTACATTGTGTTTAATACTTCTTGTTTAGTCCTTTCAAATTTTAAATTCTTCATTTTTCAACCTTTGCACTCCAACTGCTTTTAACTGAGATTTTAAATGCTTCTAAGGAGAAATATGGAAAAATTTCCATGAAGGAAATTCCATTATATGCTACAGTCCTCTAAGTATCAGTAGCACCTCCTGTTCAACAAAAAAAACACCTTAGTGAAACACAGATGTATAGTTCATTCAGTAGGCAAGAAGCCCATTCTCAAAATTCATAATACTGTGAATAATGTTGTACCCTGGGGTAATGTACCACAAATACAGATTAGGAATGAAAAACTACTTGATTGTTGTATTCACAAATACACAGACCATTTACAATCACTACAGCTTGTTCACTGACATGCTTATGCATAAATAAGGGAGGTAGCACAATGGCAATACATTGCACAATACAAAGAACAAGTTGAAGTTTTCAGAAAATAAAATAACATTTTCAAATACTACAAGCAGTACCAAATCAACACATATTTGCATACATTTAAAGGCATTGTAGAAACAAATAAATAAATACAGATGTACATTGAACAAAGAAAGCAACATGGAATATTGGGATGATCTTGAAGGTACTTCATAGTCCTGACTAGGTGTTCTCAGAAGCCAAGTTTGAACTGAGAATGAAGAAAACCCCTATGTTTTCCGAAATGGCCTCTAATCATGGGTATGAACAATCTTTTGACATCCAAATGCATTTGGATGTGTGCACATTCTATTGATTTTGCAGAAAAGTGACAGGGTGTTGAAATACCCATAAAAATGATTAGTGTGTAAAACTTTTCTTTGTTCAAATGCAGGCTTCATCAAGGACCACTGGAAAGTTTGCGGAGTGACTAATATGCTCAGAACAAATTACTTAATCAATTCATCTGCTGGGAATAATGAGAATAGTTCAATGATTTACCGTAAGCATTAAGCCAATATATAATGGCATCCAATCTTTTAAAGCAAAGAAGTTAACATGAATTAAAATGTCTGAAATGTAGCAACTAGTTGCTTAGTATTCAGAATACCAAATTCTTTAAAAATAACTTGCACACAGAAATGCCTTAGCAAAGAAATTCAGGAATGATACATAGAGAAATCCATATAGTAGACAGGAGGGACAATTCCATATTTATAACATAATTAGTTACTTATAAAGTAATGGTAGTGGTCAATCATTAATACTTTGTAAGTGTCTATTTCATCAAAGCTTATTGGCGAGTGTTTTATCATGCTCCAAGAAGTAATTAAGTAGAATTCGGTATGTCTTTTTCAGGTCTGGCAGGATTATCATGTGTTTAAGGATAGATCTGGAGGTTCTTCATTGCTTTTCCATTTAGCTGATCTAAGTCTTTGAACAAATTGCACAGATGTTAAATGTCTGTTTTCCTGCATAAGAAATAGAGCTAATATAGTAATTGCTGCTGCTATATATATGTGCAGTGAGATTGCATTAAGTAGTGATTGTAAGGTACTGTGAACAATGAAGTTTTATTGTACTTGTAGCATTGTAGTTTTCCTATGACATTGTAATATGCCTACGAAGTAAGGACAGTTTGGGGTGTGCAAGGACTGTAGGATTTTCTTTCCATTGTTAAATAACTATGTCATTTACAATCTAATTAGTTTTTGTAGACTACCCTGTGCCATGTAGAAAGAAAGAAAGAGAGGTGTGAATGAAAGGCTTATATATGCAGTTGTACATCTAGGTTCATCAAGAAAACCTTGATGTAATGCTGACCAAAATGGAGGGTACTCAAATCACCAGAAAAATAATTTTTGAATGTTGAGTGGGAAAACACTTGCTACAAATTTGCAAAGCAACCAAACTTTTGCCTTAGCAAAATGCAATGCCTTCAGGACAAAACAGAGGAAAGTTGTTTGCTCTCAAAAATCTGTATGTGATTTTGAACATTAATAGTGCATCAATATGACTAAAGCATGCTTATTCCAGACTGTCAATGCATTAAGTCATATTTTCCAGGTATTTGATCAAAGGGATGCAGGAGTTTAAGTGAGCTGTTTTGAAGTGCATAGAGTTGGTAAATCTCTGCAATGTTTTTTCTGCAGTTAACAACACTGGAGAGCTGTTTGGTATGTTGATATATGTGCAAGGATATTTTCTACACTTTGATGTTTACTAATTCCATTAAATTTATTTTTAATGGAGTCCTAATAAGAGTAAGAATTACCACTGACTCTCAGAAATACCCAGGCTATAGTACCTGTGCTTTTGCAGATGTATACCCCTTAAACTCTGTATATAGAATCATTTAGGTCAGAAAAGTCTTTTAACATCAGCAACTCTAATTGTTAATCCAGAACTACCATGCCCACCACTAAACCATGTCCCTAAGTGCCACACCTACACATCTTTTGAACATTTCCAGGAATGGTGCTTCCTCCACTTCCCTGGGCAGCCTGACCTTCACCTTTGGTGAAGAAATGTCTTCCAGTATTTAGTATAAACCTCCCTTGGTACAACTTGAGGCCATTTCCTCTCATTCTATTGTTTGTGACTCGGAAGAGACAAACCACCACCTCTTTTCATGTGTACCACCAGAGCACTACAACCTCTTTTCATGTATTTGTGGAGTGGTGAGGTACCCCCTTTTCTCCTTTTCTGGTCTAAACAACCCCAGCTCCCTAAACTGCTCCTCATAAAACTTGTGTTCCTTCACAAGGCCCTTCACTAATGTCATTGCCTTTCTCTGGACAAGCTCCAATGCCTCAATGTCTTTCTTGTAGTGAAGGGCCTAAAACTGAAGAGAGGATTTGGGGTACTTGATTCGAGCCTTACCAGTGCCAAGTACAGAGAGACAACCTCTTCCTTGATCCTGCTGGACACATTATTTCTTTTACAAGTAGGATGCCTTTGGCCTTCTTGTCCACCTGGCCACACTGGTGGCTCATGTTCAGCTGGCTGTCAACCAACAAGCAGGCACTTTTATTCCAAGCAGTTTTCCAGCCACTCTACCCCAAGCCTGTAGTGCTGTAAGAGGCTGTTTGTATGCAAGTGTAGGACATGTCATTTTGACTTGTTGAGCCTCAAACAACTGCCCATTGATCCAGCCGGTCCAGATCCCTCTGCAGAGCCTTCTTGCCCTCCAGCTGATCAACACTTCCACCCAACTTGGTGCCATCTGCACACTGACTTAGGGAGCACTGGATCTACTAGTGTCAAGCATTGATAAAGATATTAAACAGAAGTGGCCCCATGACCAAGCCCACTTGTGACCAGCTGCCAGCAGGATGTAACTCCATTTCATTTCTCTGGGATCAACCATCCAGACAGCGTTTTACCCAGTGAACAGTGCACTCATCCAAACAGCCAGTTTCTCCGTAAGATTGCTGTAGGAAACAATGTCAAAGATTTAACCAAAGTCCAGATAGGCAATAGCCTATCACATTTCCCTCATCCATTAAGCAGGTCACCTTGCAATGAAAGGAGATCTGGTCAGTCAAGCAGGACATGCCTCTCGTAAATCCATGCTGATTGGGCACAGGTACTTTCATTGAACTGTTTCATGACAAGGGATAAAAGAAAGACAAAAATTCCAACTCATCACTGACACACACAGAATATTTGTCTCTCTAACTTTTAGTATGCATATAGTCAGTTTTCCAAGTATTTTTGAATTTTCACACATAATCTTACAGACAATAAGAATAAAACACATTCTATGCCAACAGCTTTTTATTCTTCCCCTTTTATTACCCACAACACATGAAAAATATTTTTATATAAGTATTTTTAATATTGTATACCTATAAATAATTATTTCGACAATACAACAACAATATAATATTATCTTCATTACTTTACAACTCAAGGTCCTGATCCAAAAAGATGCCATAGTGTACAGGAAAATATTGGAAACCATTAAATTTGGAGACACTAACAAATATGAGGAAGACCTAAGCTGTTAGCTGCGACTGAGACAAACACTATTCAGCGGCGAAATAATGTTTTTATTTAGAACGAAAGAAAACAGAATGTATCTTGACAACAATAGCACCCAGAATACACATCTGGGATGTGGGAGACTTCATTCCTGTGAGCTGGATCATTGGCGAGCTAGAAATTCCTGAGCAAAGGCTCCAACCAGAGCTACAAAAAAGGCAGTACAATAAAAGATTGCCTCAATAACTCAAAGCATTCACAAGGGGGTCAATCACATAAGAAAGGTATTTGGGCTTGTTGCCAAAACCCGTTTGGATTTGTTGCTGAAACAAACAAACAAAAAAAGCACATGGAGAAGCCAAATCCCAGTTGCCCATAAAAATCCCTTAGCCATCAGCCAGGTTAGAAGTTAACATTCTCTTGTTGAAGGAATTTCCTTTTCTTTGGAGAGTCCTCTGCAGAGAAGGAGCCAAGAAACAGGAGCGGCCCTCCTCCTTAAGTAGTTGGTCAGAGAAAAATGGGTGCTGGTGTTGAGATGTTCCTCCAAACCTGCCTGTTTGAACTGTGTTCTTCAGTAACAAAGGGTCTCAAGCAGCAGAATTACCATACTGCCTGATCATCAAAGCAGCAGAATTACCATACTGCCAGATCATCAATCTGCCTTGTCTGCAGAGAAGCCTGTGTTGCTTTCATGTGGGAAGAAATGGGTGTGGAAACTTTGACTCTGTCCTGTCCCCTTTACAGGAAGCAGATCTATCAACCACACAAGTAGGCTACCAACATGTGTAAATGAACTACACATTCTTGTTCAGTCTCATCATTACTGATTCTCAGCTCCAACAGTTAACTTTTCTAAATATAAATCAACCCTTAATGTGAATGAAATGCTGAAATGGTCTCACCAAAACACTAGGATAAAATGGTCATAAAACTAGGCTTAGGAATAGGCCTGATTAAAGCATAGGTACTTTATGCCTAGCCTACATACTAAATTCCTCACTTCATATGGTTATATCTCAATCTCAGTTTTCATTTCAAAAGAAATTCCATCTTTTCACTCCCTGCGGTTTTTAAGGGTTGAAATTTGAGCCGTCTGTAACCAACTCAGGGAAGACTTTCCGGGTTTTGAAGCAATCCTAGAAAGAAATTCTGTAAGAAGCAAGCTAGGTCCTGCAGCTCTGTAGGATTTTACTTTCAAGACTGCTTTCTTCTGTAGACCAGAAAGTAATACCACTACAGTGAGGAATGACATGGTGTCAGGTGGAGAAAAGGAGGCTCTGAACATTCTCATCCAAGGTGTTAAGATAAACAGGAATCTTTTCTTTCTCATCAGAGGAGCACAGAACTGCTTCCACAGTTTCCCAGGGCACTATGGCTGTTTCTGCTCTTTGAAGGAAGAATATATGCCAATCTTGAGACACACATTTAGATACATTATCACTTTAGATACACACCAAGGCCATGATGCTAGACTGGGGTCATGGGTTTGAAAAGTACATGCTTGCAACTACTTTTTTATCTATCCAGTTCTCTAAAGCATAATACTTCCTGCTTTAAAGACTGTCATTGTGTAAGTAAATGTATAAACCAGTCAGAAGATTTCAATGCAATTTCTCTTTTATCTTAGTGGCGTTGCTGAAATGGCCTAGCAGTATATTGCTAATCTTCCCAGCTTCTCACACATTAGTCTCAGCCTGGACTACAGTCAAGAAATTGTCAAGCTATTTATTTTCTCTCTGCCTCTCTTTGTCACATAACAATTGCTCGCTCTTTTCTCTCCCAGCTCAGACTCATCAACCAGCCATTGCAAGGCATGGGATGGGGAGCAATACTTTTTCACTAAAGATTCCATCAGATGATCCTCTCTAGAAAAGTCAGGGTTCTTCCAGGAAGAAGCATCTCTAGCAGTATTAATTTACGGCTTCATAAGAGGAGCTAATAGCTTTAGGGAACCTTGCTATGATGTAGGATTTTCTTTAACAGCTCATTTTAAGCATTTGATAAACCTGTGGATGAGTTACGGAAGCTTAAGAATTAAATGGGATTTGACTGTTTATTAAAGAAGCATTTTTCTTTCTTCTTTCTAAAGAAACATTTTGTCTACTGAAGACATAATGATTAACTCCACTTTATGGCTTTGTTTTGTATTGCAGTTTGTGACATAACTGTTTGGGTCTACAGCTGGCAATGATTTATACGGTGGTGTTAAAAATGCTCTTGTTCTGCTCTTGGCAAACCTTATCTCGGGAGCTAAAATCTTCATTTTCACTGTTATTATTGGAAGAGAACTTGTTTGTGAAGACTGGGAGAAAGAATTTTCTAGAGGGAAAAAAGGTTAATATTTCTTTTAAGACGCTAGGATGTGCTTCAAGCTTCATAAAGTGAACAGCATTACCAAATATCAGAATTCTTAGTCTGTAATAGCCTGTGGAAAACTCAGGATATGAGAAGTAAATTATTTTATCGAGTGTAGTAATTAGAATGACTGTGAGAAAACACATACACATTCACATGCACACACACACACGCACACACACACACATAATTTAAAGGGTAAATATTTCTTCCCCCATCCCCTAAAAGAAAAAAAACAAAGGAGTTTGAAACCCTAACTTAAGGCTAGAGGATAGAGAGAGATTAGCTAAACTACCAGCTAGAAGTAAGCACTTTCTTTCCCTCATGCTGCAGGTGATAGGAATGTGTATATCTTTTTTGACCTAAGGAGCAATAAACATTTAATGTTAGAATCACAGCTTGTTCAGTCTCTCAACACTGCTTGGAAATTATGGCCATACTTTAACTCCTTTGCTACCCTCAGCTTCAAACTGAGGTCCAAAATTGTAAAGCAAGATTTTGAATGCACTTGGTTAGGGATGTGGGTGAAAAAATATTCCTTTGAATAATTTCTTCATGGAGGCATAATATAAAATATGTGCCGCAATTTTGCTAGGGGACCTGATCACTCAAAGACCCATTAATTGAGCTGTTGTGTCACAATTTTAATGAATTGTCTTGGGCTTATACATTTTTGAGGTAAATAAGCAAGAACTGTAGCAGAAAAGAAAAGATATCTAACTTTTAATTTTAATTTAAACACGAGCTTTAAAATAATGACTGCAGGTATTTTTTTAAGTCCTAACATGTGTGCTTGAAGAAGAAAGGGATTACTTTGAAGTTGTTTGTAAAGTTGTTGGTTGCTGTGAAAACATTCACTTTCAGATGGTTACTTTGGAATTCTAAAACAAGAGAGGAAAGGAAGAATTGAAATGGATTGCACATGGTTCGAAACCACTCTTATCAGAGAGACCTGTTTCATCATCTGACATCTATGGGGAGCTCTGTCTGTAACATAATAATAATAATAATAATAATAATAATAACAATAATAATAACAATAATAATAACAATAATAATAATAATAATAATAATAATAATAATAGACACAGGGTGAAGTAAAATAGTCAGACACCCTCCTTTTATCTGCATGCACACACAGAGAACCAGCCCAGGCTGATGCTAGAGGTAACTGGCCTAGTGCCTTCCATGAGCCTGAGAAGTCAGAAACAGCTGACAAGTACCCATCAAAACCCCGAGCTGCTCCATGGGTGATCAAGTTTCCCACTGTACTGTGTATGTGCACTGATTGACAGTGCTTCCTCTCCCGACGAGCAGGACCCCGAGGGTAGCAGCCTGGCAGCTTGTTTTGTCAGCTGTGGCTGGCTGCTGTCAGCCCGGGCAGGGACCCTGCACCCCGCGGGGAGCCTGGGCCAGGCCTCGCCCCTCGCGGGCAGCCGCGGCTGTGGCCTCCCTCAGCCCCTGAACCCTCACAGAGCCCCCGACACCTCACAATAACATCCCACTGCCGTCACTTCAGCCTCACCACAGAAGGCAGGAAAGACAGAGGAGAGAGGGAGGGCAACAGCAAAGCCCTGGATGTCTGAATTTGCAGCTGAAATGCCTGTCCAGACAGATGAAGCCTAGAGTTCCACAGCTGCCTATTTCTTTGCACGCTTGTTCAATGCTTGTGCTTACCTGGCTTATGCCTGTTGTATATCAGAGATAATGCCTGCAAAGAACAGATATTAAAGCTGTTGTCATTCTGCCTAATAAAATGGAAAGAAAAGAACAAACTAGAAACTCAACAGAAACATTTGTGAGGGTTACAATTGTTTTTCCTAATTTTCCGTTTAATTGTGAGTACCAAATTCAGAAAACAAGCTGGTCTCCTTGTTTGAAAATGCACAGTGATCTTGCTTTGAAATATGCTTATCTGCTTTTGACAGAAATCTAAAAGGTAAAGCTAAAAACCTAGGTAATGAAACTTCAAGAAACAGATGCTTTATTCCGGTCTCATGGTAGATAAATGAAATAAACACAGACTCTTCAAAAGGTGTAAGAATTCTGTTTTTGTGATACCTTATATATTATTTCTAAATTTCATACACTGTTTTCAGATTTAAGTATTTACACAGTGCTATCTGCAGCTTAGATGCCTTTAAGCAATTCCTTCAGCAGCAGGGCACAGCTCTCTAATGCTCTCCTGCTCCCCCAAGGAGCCACATCCTTCCCCACTCTTCTCCCTAGTTATTTCCCACCTCTCATGTAAGTGTTGCCACCCTAAATTGCCCACAGAAATACTGTCACTCATTCTCCTGCTTCCATCTTAGAGATAGTGATAAAACTGCTCTGAAAATTTTGGAAGAATGCGAAATACCCTGGCCTCTTTTAAGCACATGATTGAATGCTAGCTAATGGAGGGAAAGATTTGCTTTCTGAAATAATGCAGCATCACTCAAACTACTTTTAAGCCTTTTACTGTATAAATAACCTTTTGCACTTCAAGGGTCATTAGATCACGATAGTTTGTAATGCAATTATAGTCAGCACTCTGCTCTTATGGGCTGCCTGGTAATTTGCTTGTTAATATATTAGCACAAAGCATTGATCAAGTAGCTAATCCAATCACATGCTTTTTATTGATCTCTTATTGAGCATCCTGCCAGTGATCACTTTTCGCTCAGGCCTGGTCAATAGCAAATGCCAAATAGGCTCTCCCACACCTAATGAGCTTACGAAATAAACCAAACATTTTCCTTTGCCCTCAAGGCTAGGATCAATTGAGAGCTTTTAGAGCAGAATTCAGATGATTTTTTCATCAGCTTTTCCCCTTTCTTTCTGTGAACATGCAGGTTTGCATTAAGACCTCTATCTGAGACTTTCATTCTAATTTGAGGACATCTGAAAAGCAGCTGCCATGTCTGAAATACTTGAACAGCTGTAAACAATAAATCATGCGGGTGAGGAATTCTGGGCCGCACGTTGGCATGTGGTCTGTCAAGCCAAAAAAATAGAGACATACAAAAGATCAAGAGGTTAGGGGTACCTGAAGTCTACGAAAAAATGTACTTATCCCATATTTCATCCCAGAGAGCTCTATTCTGGTGGAAGGCCTACGCGGCATTCCTTAAGAGGAGCATCATGCCTTCATACATCATGGTGGGGGGAGGCTTGGGGGTGCTGCAATGAATTAGACGTGAGCCTTTTCATGCTGCTGCTATTGCATTAGGCGATCCCAGTATCAACCAATGGAATTTCACACCACAAATACAGATTCTTGCTGATGAAAAGCACACCCAAATTATGCAGGAAGAAACAGTATTTCAGTTACATGCATAAGTGCCAAATACTAGTTCTTTAACTTATAACAGTTCCCAATTTCTTACCATGCAATACGCAAAGGTGACTGTAATGGATTTACAGTTACTCAGGAAAGAAAAGAGTGAGAGAGAAGAGAGGAGAGAGATTTTTTGGAAGAGGTAATTTTGACTTATTGCAAGAATTTTGTAACTTTTATCAGATGTCTTTTCAGCTAAAACAGCTTATTAAGTCTCTGAGGAAAGTTCTTTGGAAAGAACATTTTCCATTTACTCAGAGGCCTTATAGCAAAACAATGGCGCTGTAATAGTAGATTCTATTAGATCATAAAAAAAGAATGCAAGATCCTTAGATCTTAAATATCCTTGCTTCAGCTATTACTATTAGCACTATTTTATATAGCTAGGTTGCATTTTCACTTTAATCACTTTTATTCCATGATCTTGTTTTCATCATTTGGCTTAATATTTTCCTCATTACTGTACCAGATTTAAATTACAGAGAGGCACAATCTGAATATAAACCAGGTACAGATTTAAAATATTTAAGAGCATTTTAACATGTAAGCATGCAATTTAAAACCATTACCAAAATCTGATTACTTGCCTGGGGGGAAAAACAGGTCAGTTAGAAACATTGGTGATATTTTTTCAGAATTTTTCCTTTAAATTACTCATAATTATGCATTGCAAAATATTGGTACAGCAGACTTTTTTGATATCAAATGAAAAGGAGTTCATCTTGCAATTCTGTATTTTGCAAGTTTCCCTTATTTTTTCCTGTGCAATCCTCTTAATAACCAACTGTACAAACCTCTACTGATGAGCCTGGATCTAAGGT
The DNA here is from genome assembly GCA_013400515.1 of Erpornis zantholeuca. NCBI lineage: Eukaryota > Metazoa > Chordata > Aves > Passeriformes > Timaliidae > Erpornis > Erpornis zantholeuca. Next base: position 6,031 of record VZTN01019190.1, on the reverse strand, counting down.
GAGAGGATTTTCATTTACATGACAAGACCTCACTCTTGGCATTAGTAACTCTTATGTGGCCAGTCTCCACTGAAAATACTTCTGTTGTTCTCTTCTATTTTTCATCCTCTTCTTCTGTCACTGTCTAAACTTATTCTCAGGCNAGTGACAATGAGGGACCTCCAGAGGATAATTAGGATGTTAGGTGAGCCAGGTCACCCTCTGAAAATGAGGTGTTTCTGCCTTTCTTCCGTAGTGACCTAGGTAATTCCTCCAGGATCAAGCTGCACATGTTTCCTGGGATGATTCAACCCTGACATCATTCCTGAAAAGACTGTGAGAAGACAAATGAGTATAGGCAGCATTCATCTTCAACCTGGACAGGGTTTACCTTCTCAGACACGTACCTGCAGCTTTATGCTGCAAAAAACCCCAGCAGTCTGGTCTTTTTTAAGGGATTTTTGTTAAAAAAACACACGTCCCCAGAATAATCATGGGAGCACTACAGCAGGCCTAGGGGACAGAGTAGGCCATCTGCTTAGGACGTTACCCACTTTGCTTGAGAAAAGAGCAGCTGAGCACAGTTAGGAGTGATTTTACACCTTTTGGTTTGGAGGCAAAGGACTCCTCCTTTGGAACGATGTCCTTGCCTGCACAGGCAGTGCTCTCCAAATGATTTGTACCTTTCTTACTCAACCTTAAACCATGTAAGCCAATTGATTTAGAGTAGTGTAAATGCTTTTTGAACTCAGTCCAAGTGCATAAGAAGTATTTGGATTAATTGAGTCAAGTCAGTAGCCTGCAAAATTCAGGATTTAAGTCTTTATGACAAAGTTCCTAAAAGTATCACATTTGTGAATGAACAGTAGTCTAGTGTTGCAACTCTTCTTTCAGCTAAATCTCTACAGGATCAGCTGCCCTGCATTAGTGATTGTGTTTATGTAAATACTGTGGTTTTGCAAGCAGCTAAAAGTAGCTGTCAAAGTTAGACAGATATGACACAAAATGTGAGCACACATCTTATTAACATACTCAAATAAATCCAGAGGAGGGCATCAAAACTGGTGACAGAGCATGACGATGTGTGTGAAGAGCAGCTGAGGACTTCGGGTTTGTCTGGTTTGGAGAAAAGGGGGCTGAGGCATGACCCCTTTGCTCTCTACAGCTTCCTGAGGAGAGGAGGTGAAGTGCTGAGCTCTTCTCTCTGGAAGTCAATGATAGGAGTAGTTTAAAGTTTTGCCAGGGAAGGTTTTGATTGGACAATAAGAAGCATGTGTTTGCCAGGAGGGTGGTAAAACACTGGAACAGGCTCCCTAGAGAGGTGGTCAATGTCCCAAGCCTGACAGTGTTTATTTAAGAGGCATTAGGACAATGCTCTTTAAAACATGCTTTAGTTTGGTCAGCCTTAAATTGCTCAGACAGTTGAACTGGATGATTGCTGTAGCTCCCTTCCAACTGAAACATTCTATTCTATTCTATTCTATTCTATTCTATTCTATTCTATTCTATTCTATTCTATTCTATTCTATTCTGTTTAAAATTTAATTGAAAAAATGGTCTCTGATGTACAGTTGGACTGCTCATCTAGGTTTGCTCTTTAAATGTTTCAACTTTTTTGGAAAGGCATACTTTTACTTTTTTAAAAATCTGATAGATACATCTCAAAGAAAGAAGGCAGCACCCAAATACTGTATGATAGCATGTCCTTGCATACTCTAACGTCTGTAAATATTTAGGTTTTCAGATATATATATTTATTCTTTAGATAACTCTGCTTGTGTAATCAGGCCTTTTGGCCTGCAAAAAAGACTCAATTTCCCTTGAAATTATAATATTTATTGCTTAAAACGCAGAACATTGTCTACATGGCAGGGTCTGTCGTGGTTTAGGAATGCTATTCTGCAGTGTAGTACTCCCACTAAAACCATGTCACTGCTCACTTCCTGCTGCTCCCAGCTGGAGGCACAAAAGGCAAAGATCGCGGGTTGAGACAAGAACAGTTTAGTGGAAACAGCTATGAGATAAGAAAACAACCAGTAACAGCAACAGTATTAATAACAAAAGGTGTAAGACAAAGGAGCGATTTATACGGAAAGGCAGCAACAGTAAACAATACGCTCCCCTCCCCCTCCCCTGCCACATTTTCTCGACCTGGAGGAACCCCTGCTCCTCCTCAGAAGAGAGAGAGAGAGTGACCCCCTTTTCCCTCCTCCCAGGAATGAAGTGAGCCGGTATAGAATAACACTGGAGACTTAGCCATGTCCCCTTTCTTAAAAAATATGAACCCTGTTCTGGCCAAAACCAGGGCAGAGGAAAATGGGAGGAATGTCATAGTTTGGAGAGAGAGAGATTCTAAGTCTGAATTCCATGTCTTTCTTAAAATCTATAAAAACGTCTTTCTAAGTTTATGGGGTTTTTTCCTCCAGAACTCTCCTTATTGACCACTAGAATATCTTGATCAACAACTAACCAATTTCTTACACATTTTATAAAGCACATTTTCCTGCTTTACATCTCCCCAAAACAGTGATTTAAAAGTGGGAAGTGACCATTAATATTTTCCAGAGCCTTTAGATGAAGCTCCTGTAGGCATCTGGCAAAAATACTGTGAATTAATTATAAGTGTATTTATGGCAGCTGCACCACTCTATTTTTCCTCTTTATTCAGACAGTCATGTTCTAAAGAGTAATTGGAACTAGTCATATAAAGTCATTACTAAGGCACTGGGAAAGAGAAGTTTCATTGTTGTTCTTTTTTTTTTCATTTTCATGTTATGTTTTGTAGCTCCATATTTGTAATTCCAGCTTTGTTTGGACTGCGTTTTATGCTCTCTTGAGCACTTCTGTGCCTCTTGGGGAAAGAATTTTTTGGATGCATACATTTCATATTGCATCTCTTTATGGAAATTATACAGGCATGTATAACAAATAAGTAATTTTCCTGTAACTGGGGAAAGACATATCTGTGGTAACCAGCTGTTTTGTTCTCTAGCAAGGTCTGTACATTCAGGTGCTACCTCACTAGGCTATATACAATACATAATTACACATTTTAAGTTAGAGATGAAAACCAGGCATTAGAAGTTCCTTCTACCATAACAATTTCCAACGAAGTGGCTGATTTGATAGAAATAAAAATCCAACGCCCAAAGAGGGTGCTTTTCTTATCTATTGACCCTCTGCCTTTATTTAACCTCTGTCTGGGAGGCACCACCTTCTTCAAAGTAGTGAAAGCTTTTTTCCTGAAAATGAGAGTCATTCTAAGACAGCTGGAATAAGACTTTAGCATAATTTATATACAGGTATATATTTTAGCACTACTTGAATTAGCATTGTTCTCAGTTATTTCTCCAGGCTATTCTGCAGGCTATGCTGAAGTTCCTTAATGTCAGTAAAGTAGCTTATGTCTGGGAACACAAAGGCTTATTGGCTACACATTGCAAGGCAAAGTGTTGAAACTTGTGAAAAAATGCAGAAAATCAGTATGTTAGCCTTTTCATGGTAGAATGACACTGGTAATGAAACTGGAATGACAAATTTAATTACATAATATAAATATTATCTTAGAAGCATAAGCCTAAGTGGAAATATTTATTTTTCTCCTTCACCTATGAAAACTGAAAACAATGTTAAGCTTAGTCAAATACAGAAAGGTGTGCATGTGTAGGAAGATGCTATGAAAATGCCCTTTTTCCACAAACCACTTCGATGAGTGTTTTTCTAAAGCAGTGGATAAGAAAGAAATTTTCTGTTTTGATTTGAGTAACCACCAACATTTGTTATAGAACACTGCATGCGATAATTATCTATTTCTTTATAGTGTTTCAAGCACAAAAAAAATATCACAATGCCATACTCAGCTCAGTTCCCTTGTGAAACAAATGCATTAGACAATCAGAGTTGTACTCCAGGGAAGGCTGATGTCTGTAGAATATCAAGGAGTTTCAGAGAAACAATGATTTCAAACACAAAGCCTTGCCTTCATGTGATCTGACAGGGGCAAAAATTAAAGATACAAATATGTTGATATGAAACACTGTAATATTGTTTTACACATGCTGTTTTTGAAATGCATATTTGAAAACATGTTGTGTAAGGAAAAAATGCCTAAAAATTTTCTGTGAACTAACAGCAGAAAAGAGCCATTTAAATAGCTATGAAAATCCCTATCCTTTCACTAACATTATGAAAGATATCAGTGAAACATGTAGAATCTACTGCACTTATCCACTATATTTTAAAAGCATTTATGTCCTTTAAAATATCTTTTGAATTTCTCTTTTAATTATAAATAGCAGAACATTTACAAAATGGCACACTGTTTTAAAACCCTCACTCACACACTTAAAAGCAGATACCAGAACTCTCTAATTAATGGAGTTAGCAGATTGTGGAGAATGAGTGGGATGCCTTCAGAAAACAATATAACTAAATGTCACTAAATAATGCAAAATTTCCACATTAGACACTCAACTTATATTTTAGGGCATTAAAAAGGACAGGCTTCAGTCTTGCTAGGCTGAATTGGCTGCTACTGTGGTGTCTGTTCCAAGGGAAACAGCTCAAGAAACCCTGAAGGTATTATATAAAAAGATCTCACCACCTGCTTAATAGTTGTGAGGTACATGACATCTTAAAGGACCTCTGATGTGCTTTCCTTCACCTTTGCTTCTGGACTTATGCAGAAATACCCTGCTTTCAAAATTTAGACCTATATTTGCTATATGGAACTAATTTGAGCTAAGAATTTATATTTTATTTAATTAGTCCCTACAGAAACAATACTCAGATGACAAGCCAAGACTAAGATGTCTTCCGTCTATTCTGAATATCCTGGACATCACAGCACCAACAGCTATAAGTCTTGTCTCTCCTGGCTTGTTCTTCTACCTCTATGACTTATGCATTCCATGGTGGCCAGTGTCAATCAGATGAGAAGAAGATATCCCTTGAACTACTGTCTGGATTGGGTGCTGCACACTTGTCAAGTGGAGAATGTACAAAATTGTTGTGCTAGACTCAACATTAATAATGCAGAATCTAGCATTTCTCAGAGCTAAGGTCCTCATGTGATTTTCTGCTTTCCAGGTGGGCCATGATGAAATTGAGGAGAATCTGGGCACCCAGTTGCTCAAGTCAAAGCATTTATGCATATGTATAAGATGTGAACTCAAGACATGTAGCAAAATTTCAAAACCACCAGCAAGATGTCTAGAAAGCAGTAGGTGCCTGTGGAGGTATATAATTCTGGGCATAATCTCTCTAAATCGTTTCAGTGGGTTAGGTGCTGCATTTCCCATGTTTCAACTTCATGGTCATTTTATACATGGCAGTCCCATGGGTTTTCTTCTTTTTATGTGTCCACAATTGTTCTGCCTTGGGAGCATATGCAAGATATCAAATAAACCACAGTTACACCGAAAGATAGACCTTTCTCCCCACAATGTAGCAACAAAACAGTAACTCCTGACAAAACAAAAGGATGAAGGGGAATCCCCAGTCAGACTCTTTGGTCATTAGCCCTACTTAAGAATGACTAATCAATAACCCTAGAGCCTTTGGACCCTGTCCATTTTATGCACTGAACAAATCAGAAATGGAAATTCCAGAGTCAAGCCTCCCACTGAAACGGCCTTGTGAGCTCTCCTTTCCAAGTTCTACCAACACAGCACCAACTGAAGAAAAATCTGTCAGGACCTGGAAATATGGGGAGCAAAATGCATATTTTCCAAAGTAAATTCACAACTGATAGAGGCTACAAATCACTGCTCCAAAGTGCTCACTGAAAGAAGTTCTGTTTAGTGAATTCTCACCAGTCTGCAGCACCTGAATGTCTAGTCATCCGTGAAGCAGAAACCCCAGAATGGCACATTGAAGTAGGCTTGTCTCACAGGGTTCTCTGTAGGAAGATGAATATCTAATATTTTCAAATATGTCTTGGCAAGAACAGATGTGCATTAAGATTCCAACATTTTCTGAATGTGGTTCCAGACGGCAGAAAACTAGAATTTCTTCAGCACACTGATATGTTAGCAGCTCCACAGATAACATC